>JAOTRR010000022.1:13269745-13282764 GCA_028570945.1 Gogo arcuatus
TATGTCCGAGACCGAGACAAGACCGAGTAAAAATGTGGTTGATTCCGAGACGAGATCGAGACCTTCAAAAAGTGGTCTAGAGACCGGTCTCAATTACCACAACACTATTAATCAAAATCTGCAATTTTCATAGAAATCCTCACACTATGAATCATAGTTGATGACAATGTTTGCATTTCAGTTACAAATTCCATGCTAACAGTTTTAACGGTAGGTTTAGGAATCACTTACGTGATTGCAATTCTAGGGATTTGACTGAGGCTCTGTTCACATTACAAGGTTGAAGTAATCTAAATCAGTTTTTGTTTAGCCTAATGGTGAACAAACTACCTACGTTCTAGTAAAAAAGATCCCGCTTTTGTGAATCCAAAATCCATATCCAGATTCATAAATCTGCAGCTGTGCGTATAACCTAAATATCACAAATACAATCATCATATTACAACTCAGAATGCTAATTTATCTCTACAAAATTCATGTCGTAAAGTTCAGTAATCCTATGCTGCATTAATGTAGAACCCTACGCTCACACTAGCAAGTGACAAAATGGCATTGCAACAAGCACCATTTGAATTGAGATAGGGTTAGGGTTAGGTACTTCTATGCAATTTATGTAATTCTGCTCAATTCTATGCAAATTAGGTATGACACGCTAACATGACAAATCCCAAGGATTGGCTCAGATGATTCCTTGGACCTGTCCTATGGCACAAGTGATCCAACATTAATTTAATCCCCCACTCACAACTTTAGTTCCTACCTGTAATTAGTTCCCATTTACTGTTTGAGGTGCAAAAATGCAAGAAAAACTTGGTTTCATTTTATCTTGTCATATACAACCTCTCATTAAACATGTTTAGAGACACAAAGGAAAATAAAACTTGGAAGAAATTAGCAGAGATTGTTGCAGCCTTTTTTAGTATGTAACCTATGAATCCAATAAGCAATTATCACACTGATTAGTGCATTATTTAACTTGTGTTTAACTAGACAGCTTTAGAAGGTGTATATAGCAAACCATTTCCCATAGGAACACTGGGCAGTGTACGTCCAAAATCAACAACAGTGTTGGTCACTACACGGAAACATATGACAAACGACAAGTGACACAAGTGACTCGTTGCTTGCTCCTGTGAATGTATGGTAAGCAGTTACACTGCCAAAATGTGTCACGACTGTAATGTTTTTATGTGTAGTCCAGGTAGATGGTTTCAGAGAAAAATGTGAATATCAATTCATGAAACTCACAAGAAGCATGCATACAAGGGAAAAAATAAAAATAAAATTAAAATGTTACATTACATTGGACAAGAAATTAACTTTAGATTCAGATTTGATGTTTAGAACTTTCATATTTCTCCTTGATCAAATACATATCCAAAAGGTGGACATTCAACATTCTTAAAAAAAACCCAACACTTCACTGCACATGTGGTTACACACGTATCTCAGCACGGCAGTAATAACAGCAAAAACAGCAAACACTTTTCATCTAGCCTTTTTTTTAACTTCTCCATAAAATCATGAACCGCAGCTGAGCTATCAGCTGACCCCCAGAACAAATAATCTCTGTGATGAAGGCTTGTGCTGTTAGCTTAGTTTTGTCGTTACTAAGGACTGGAACGATGGATTTGTCTCTGAAATACAGAAATAAAATGTTAATTTTTATGATGCATGTGCACCATGCACGTAACTCTGCATGGAGTATGTGGGCGTGCAGGTTGTTTGAGGGCAGAGGATTGTTCACACTAATGAAACCTACAGGTTATTTAAAAATGCAAATGTAAAGCAACATGACAGGGCAAAAAAATCAGAACGAGGTAATAAAGCTGTTAACATGAATGCAGCTTGAAACATTTCATTCAGCTCTTTTCCACCAGGATGGTGCCGGTGCTGGTGCAGAACCAGTTGTGAAAGTTGTGGTTATTACTGATGTCAATGGTTCCGATTTTGGGACCAGAAAATTTGTGGTACTGTGCCTGTGCCAACTTTTTGGCACTGGCACCATTCTTTTTTTGGTTGAAATGCATGGAACCGGTTCTAGATTAGGCACTGGCACTGCCTTAGTGGAAAAGGGCTATCTATTATAACATTGGCTTCAGAGTGCTGAGGGGTGTGGCCAGGTGGCTGACCAAGGAGGCAGGGCTGAAAATAAAAGTTCTATGCAAGTTCTATGTAAGTTGTATGTAAACACTCTCAAAACTAAATGCTAAAATCTGTAAAGCCATAAAAAGAGATATGAAGTACTGTACAAGTTTTGGTTTCTAGCTAACGGAAAAGCTAATGTAACTCAAATAAGCACTCTTTACAACCATAGTGAGCAGAAAAGCATCTCAGAATGCACAACACATCGAACCTTATAAGGAGTTTTATTACTATCTTTAATCAAGAGCATGGTCTTTCAATTTGAGAACAGAATTTATTCATTTCATGTTCAGATTTTGCAATCCCCCACCCCAAAATAGCCCCTGCTCGCATGCAGATTTGCTTTGCTCCTGCTCAAAAAACCTGCCCTCTATCTCAAATAGCCCCTGCTCACACTCTGCACTCGCAAATCTTCTGCTCACAGATTTCTGTGCTCTCTCTTGGATTTTGGTGATATGACCCTATTAAAATTCACCAACCAATAGAATGCAAGGTATGATGTTGACCACTGCCTCCTTGGGTGCATTCGCTTTTCTTACAGCTGGGTTACTGTTTAACAGGGTTCATCTACTCCCGCCTTCCAGGGCCTTATTACAGGTATATGTACTTCACTTGTTTTCTCATTGGACTTTTGGAGTTAATACATATATCAGTGTCCATATATTTTTTTTACTATAATAGCTATATATAGTCACCCCATAGTACATTCGCTTCCAGTTAAACAGTAAGTAAAGCAAATGCTCCCAAGGAGGCTGTCTGGTTCATTCTTCTGACCTCTCAATAACTTAGCATTCCTACCCACAGAACGTCTGCACAGTGGGTGTTTTTTGTTTTTTGCACCATTCCATGTAAAGTCTAGAGACTGTTGTGGATGAGAATCCTCGGAGATCAGCAGTTTCTGAAACTGACTGGATTTGCACTTTGTAAAATTGCATCAGCATTTCATTCATATACAAGTAAATTAAAGCCATAAAAAATGATAGTGAAAGAAAGCAAGAACATTTCTAATGACACAAAATCTGGCAGGTTGGCAGCTTCCAAAATAAGATGCCACAGAAAAGGCAGCGTTTCCAGCTAATCCAGAAATTTTGGACAGAACCATGTTAATGGCTGATTAGACTATGCCTAATAAAATAAACAAAAAGAAAAAATTAAAAGTCACTTATAAAGACAAGGCATAATAGCTCATATTGCTGACGTACACCCAAATGCTTTGTACCAAATTGCTTTTAAGACAGTGTGAAGGCCATGTGGCATATCACCACAGATTATTTTTAAAAAAAAAATTAAAATTAAAATGATATAAGGGTCAGTTATAGAGCTAATTCCATGAAAGTCATAAGATAGAAATAGGCAGATAATTTACACATAAATTTTTACACACTCTCAGAAAGAAAGCCAAAGTAAAATACCTGGTTGCTGGAGTGGTACCATCAAGAGAACATAATTTGTAACTTTAGTATGTCTAATCCTAAATCTAATACCTTTTACTTATACACACAAATGTAAAAAAAAAAAAAAAAAAGAGAGAGAGAGAGAGAGACACAAGAGCTTGTGGCCTTAAAGGCAGGGTAAGTTATTTTTAGATGCATTTTTTGTTATATGTCTTGAACTTCTCTTTACATCCCGACAGCAATGAACAAATCAAATGCTCTGACAATAAAAAGAAAAAAAAACTGTCATCTGTGGCAGTCGCAGGGCTGTAAAAAGCCCATCCAATCATTTCATTCAGTCCGAATGAAAGGCCCTGCTTACCTACCTACCTTCCTACCTGTGCCCACTCTGCTTGTGCACTCATTGCACATGACCGGAGTTTTCCCCAAGGCTAGGCAGACATATTGCAGACATATTGCTAAATCTAGCGAGCTAGTCGACAGCTGTGAGTACTAACAATAGCCACGTTTGTTGTTTACATTCATTATGATAATGTCAGGTGTTTTCTTACATGTGAATGAGATATGAGGTAGCTGGATATGACAACTACGTGCTACACTCCTCCCCAATGCTCTCTCTGATAGACACGCCCTCCAACGGTAATCAGGCAGCGCGTGTTCATGTGTTTTGGAGGAGTGGCTTTGGAGCAAGGGTGTAATTGAGTGTTCAGAATGCATAACCCCAATAGGGGTGTGAGACGCTCAGTTGGCATTAGCCTTTACGTTGACCTCCATTAATTTTTGGCTTTTTTGACATCAAATAACTTTACTTCTGAATCGTTCTGTCCCTTTATATAACCATTGTTATTTTCTAAAGAAACAGAACACTGTAAGACCAGATCCATAACCTCATAACTCACTTACTTTATGGCCACTTTTTCTCCAACTACTCTAAAAATGACGTTACAAACCTGCGACATCCAGTCGCACAGGAGAGACGTGACTGTACTGTTTGGATAAGAAGCTGTCAGGGAAATCTGAAAACCTATTCAGCCATCAGTGACGTTTTGTTGGCTTGTGTTTGGCGCTATCTTGGAGTTAAGTTTTCAGATGCCCATTAATAACCCAAACAGATTATTTAGGTGGTCATGTAAACAGAAAAAACTTAAACTGGATTAAAGTTGTAAAAAGAATTTAAAAATACTGTATATATAACAGACTCCGTGATTTTACTGATATCTTTTTCTTATACATTAGTTAGAGAGTTAGAGACAAAAGCTCACCTCCATTGCTGGATCAAAATCAGCTGCACTTGGAAAAAATACATCAAAGTGACATTCAAAATCAGAAAGTGAGGTGGAAAAATTTTGATGGTGCAGCTACTATAGACAGTAAGGCAGCTATCCATTGCTTTACATTGCCTTACGTCACCAAAATTGAGCTTTTTGCTACACAATAGACAAACAGTTACTGAAAGGCTCACCAGGAAGTGAGGCTCACCACCCTATGGAGTGGCTCCATCCACTCATTTTATTACCTCCGCCAACTTTGTTGGAGGAGATTATGTTTTCGCCTCCATTTGTTTGTTTGTTTGACTATTCTCAACGTAACTCAAAAAGTAGCGAATGGATTTTGATGAAATTTTGAGGAAAGGTGGGCCATGAGCCAAGGAACAATTGATTAGATTTTGATGCAAATCCGAATATGTGGCTTGGCGGAGGTATGCACTCTACTGATTTCCCTTCTAGTTGTCTATGCTTTGGAGGGAGGGCTGAAGGGAGAGGGTGGGATTTTTCAGTTGGATACTTTCAAAATCTAGCCTACTCTTGCTAGTTTCTCCAAAATGACCTACCCTGCCTTTAACACAACTAATGTGGAGTGAAACACTTGTTAGAGTAACTGCCATGAAAAAATGTTTCTTATACAACATAACAGAGGCAGAGGACAGCATAACATCACCTCAGTGAGAGTCAAATATATTCAAACGTACACTGACATGAAAGCAGGGAGTGATTAGCTGCATTGATGGCACTTTTGAATATTTGGGTAGTTTTAATTTTTTTTTGAATACTTGAATGATTTGTGACTTCATAATTCTGTTTTTTTTTTTTTTTTAATTAAAGCAATATACACTATGTTTCAAACATTGACTGTTAGGTGTTATTCAATTCATAGCTTTAAAATTACTTAATGGTTTGCTAAAACTGGTAACACATATGTACACTACCATGCCAAAAAGAGGAGTACTGGCACTTATTTTTCCACTTTAAGCCCTGTGCCTGACTAGAATCCAGTAATATTTCAAGGTTATGTCATTTAAAATCACCATACAGTGGACTCTCAAACAGCGTCGTTAATTCGTTCATAAAGCCACAACTTTGCTTGAAAACGATGTTGTTCAAACGTCTTTCTGGCTTTCTCACAAAAATTATGCCCTGACTTATGCTATCACCAGCCCGTTCGCGCTCCTTTATCCACACCATAAGCAAATCTTCCATTTCTTCATAAAATTGGTCCCGCTTCTTGAATAGGGTAACTCTGCCCTTAGACACTTTCGCCTCCTTATAGACCTCCCTGTTGTGAATTATGGAAGAAATCGTGGTCCTTGACTTCCCATACATCTTCCCGATCTCGGTCACAGAAACTCCACTCTCATATTTAGCGATCATTTCTTTCTTTATTTCGACGGTAATTTGACCCCTCTGCTTCTTCCCCTGCTTCTCCTGCTTCTTCTGCTTCTCCATGGTGAAGGTGAGGGCTTGTAAGGGCTTGTGAAGGCTTGTAAAAGCAAGGACGCGTGAGCAGCACCACACAAACAAAGTTGGACACTGCACTGTTTTTGGCCACCTGTAGCTCACATGGACTGCGTCATCTTGTAGCATGTTTTTGATTGTCAAGCGGGCATTTTTCTTAAAAAAAAATGCGACGTTGATCAATTTTGACATTGTATAAGCACGACGTTGTTTGAGAGTTCACTGTATCTCATATTTCAAACTGACTTGAGTCAGTGAACCTTGTAGCAAGTTAGTGCCTGGTTGGTGATTTTAGTAACTGAATGAGACAGCTGGTAAATCATATGGTATGATGTGCAACTGAAATGCTAAACACAAAATAGTAGCAAACATATAATGTTGTTTCCCATCATAACACTAAAACACTGAATATACTGCAACTATGGAAAATCATTAACCTCTTTCAATATGTTTACATTTTATTAACCCACAATCCAAAAATAACAAGAAATAAGAAGAATTTGAGATGCAAATTTCAAAAGGAAAAACAAATGAATGAATAAAGGGCATTAGTGGGTTGGATAAGAGAACATGCGCTGTGAGTTTGTCCTGTTCAGAAGCATTTTTCCTCAGGTTTGTTTGGATTCATGTCTACCAACATAGAGACAGGAATGATCCGTTCTCTGTTACAGAATTGTTCGAGCGCAGGCAAACCACACAGTGTGCATTGATGGACAGCCCTCTCAAGTCATTCCAAAAAGTTTTGATTGGGTTTTTTGGAGCTTTAAGTAGGCAATTAAAGGACATTCTTCTCCTGTCTTTCAGCACTGTATGGTTGTGGTAGACTCTCATGTCATCTTGAAAGTTGAATCATCTTCCCATTTTCAGCTTCCTGGCTGAGAGTTGCAGGTTCTTCACAAAAGCACCTATGTTTTGCACCATCCATCTTGCAGTCTATTCTGGCAAATCGCCCTGTCCCAGGTGAAGAGAAAGTACCCTACAACGTGACGCTGCTAGCAACGAGGTTTACTGATGGAATGACGGTCTTTGGATGATAAGATGCGCTGGGTTTTTGCCAACCATTCCATTGTCCACTGGTTCCTTTTGTTTTTTTTTGGTCTTTTCTTCTTGCCACTCTTCCATATAAGCCAAATTTGTGAAGACATTCTAAATGCACAAATATTTCCAAAGATTCCAAGGCTTTCAAATGAATCTTGTTAACCTTTCTTATGCTTCCTGAATAATAAGTCATTCAGGGTATTCAGAGTTGAGTTACGCACGTAGTGAAGATGTAATACTGAAATTGCACATCTGTATTCAGACCTCAGATGGAACTAAAGACTTATAGCATTATTCAGAATTTACACACGCTGGATGGAGTTTGAGTAAAACAGAGGTGTGTTTCATGATTACTCGTGATTCTGGATTCCAGATGACATTGGAGAAGCAGCATCTTAATTGAAGACTTTGTTTATCTTGAAGACTGAATTTTTTATGGATTAAATTATGAACAACACTTAAAATGAGCTATAAGCATGATAGTATGTTCTGGTTTATCTTAGCATCTGATTTGTATAGAAATAAAGTATATTGTAAATGTGTTCTGTTATTAATAAAATAAGTTTCATTTACCTATTTCAATTCCTAAACTTCATAATAAATGCAATTGAGCTCAAGACTTGAAAGTACTACTACTGGCACAGTATTTAGTAGCTAGCTAGCTATTGAGCTAATAAATGTAAGCCAATAAGATGCTAATGCTTAACATGATAGCTAACTTGCTACTATATTGTGAAGTTAAATAGCTAACTAATAACATGCAGGCTGGCCTACCATATCTAACCATATCTGATCAAATGTTAGCTGTTTATCTAGCTAGCATATCAAACTTACAAGCTAACAAAACATTTTGCTTCCACTCTCTGCACTGATACCTAGCCATAACTAGCAAGAGTGCTTTCAAATGTTATCAGAGAGATATAAACTACATTTTGTTGTCTCATCTCACCTTTGCTTTTATTTTTCTGCACCTGATACATAGTTGAATTATGATTTTGTTTATATGTGTCTAATGCTAGTTCTGTGTGAAGGATAGAACTGTTAGTACTGTTAGTACTGTTAGCACTCAGTCAGAATTTTGGTTCATAAGAAGTTACACTGCTGTCTGGCTAATCAGATTCGTCCTGGATATAACCAAAACAGACAAAATTGTATCCTTATGGATCACGGGAATGGCAAGTTGCTAGGAATAGGTTAGTGGCTAATCATGACCTTAGAAAATACAGTGTATGTATGCTATTTGGGTTAACATGTCACTCCTGTGGCTATGTTGGCTAAAAGTAGGCTAAGTTGTAGCTTGAACCTTGACTTTAATGCCATAACTAAAGTAAAATTATAAATAAAGTAATGATTAGGGGGTGTGTTTCATTTGTAACTCTCAAAACAGTATCTTTTATCAACTACATTGGACGGCTGACTTTTGTGTTTTTCATTATCCAGCAGCACACACAGAGTTGCATGGGGAAGAGTCGCACAGTGACAGTGACACATCAGCCTCTTCCCGCCTGCAGCAGCTCATTGCGTTTGCCCCTCACGCCTCAGCTTCAGCCCTGCACCCTCAGGCACTGAGCCTTCTGCTACTGCTGCCCACATCACTGGAGACTTGCCGTTCTCTTCACCGTTCTCCTCCTGCCTCTATGGCCTGAGGAGCGGAGCAAGGTCATAGCCCAGAGCTGCTGGAGGTCAAGCTGGAGCTCTGTCCTTTCTACTTCTGTACAGCACTGAAACCAGGAGTGCACATCTACTGTTGCCTCTCCTTTGGAAACACGATGATGGACGCAGAACAAAAACGGAGGGAAATGTGTAAAATCGATGGAAAGATCAGATCACACATTTGGTGATTGTGTTGATTTGCCCTGCAATGAAGAAGAGCTTCATTTATTTCTGCCAGGTGCTGAAATGAATTTTTCACATCATTATAAATGCCTCACCTTTCGTTTTTGTATTATATTTAGAAATACTATATATTCACAAGTACTTACTAAATAGCATTTTAACCTTCTTATTGTACTCTACAATACTGAAAATGTCAGTCTGATTTATCATCTGTAATGAGACATTGATAACATTTAGGAAAGGAGTCTCCAGTGTCAGTACTTTGTAACAGTCAGTACATTTTCCGCTATGGGAGATTCTTCAGGACAGAGCACATTCTGGTTTATTGGTAACAATGACAAGCTGGTGTCTTGTCTTGCTTAGTTCAAGAAAGAGGAAAAAGACAGGCTGGTGAGGGAACAACTGTTTATAGTTGCTATACTGTAAGTGATAACAGGAACATGTCTTGTGGACATTTGGTTAAAAAAAACAAAGTGTCATTCATTAATAAATGAAAAGTTGCAATAGCTGACAAATTGCTGTGGTATCAGAGGAAGAAATACTCCAGGACATGCTTTGGGGTGGATTATTTTGAAGTAAATGCCTTACTGAAATTTCTTCAACAAATAGATTAGCTTAACAAATTGGCTAACTTTGGCTACTTTGTTTTGTTGAGGTCACAAGTATTTTCATCCATAACATGTCTTGTTATTTAGCAGACTCACTCATAGTACCAACTAAATGGTTAATTATATGATCAGACAGAGGGATTTGGTTATGGTGTCCATGTCCTGCTGATGGTCAGGGGTAACTGTTACCACACAGATGAAAATTTTTGGTAATGAAAATAGAATATGACAAAACAACACCCTCTACTCTGTTGGGGTGTCAGGTGTTGATTTTATTCCCCAGGCACATCTCCACAAAAAGTAAAGCAGGAAATTCAAGTAATGGCAGATAGCAACAGTTGCTAAGCAGTGATTGGACAGCCAGGAAAATAGGGGAGGCTTGGAATAACAATATTGTATGGTTTCAATGTTATGATGTACTATAAGTGGTTGACAATAACAGTATATACCTTTAGAATCGTTAATGCTTGTCCTTCTTGGGACTGTTTAACAAATCTAGGAGAAATCCTATAACATAAGGTTTTCCTATCAGAGAGAGTTCCAAGTAGAACCTCTTTAGGTAGCAAAGAACCTTTGATTTTCATTGGGCATCTTTCACAACAATTAGAACACCAAGATTCAGAAATACTATATTCTCTTTGTTTATTGTTAGTTGTTCATTCCACTCATGGTCAAATCATCATTGGCTCCATGCTACAGTGAATGCTTTCTCTTGGCCTGGTTAAGCAGCAGCACTGGGCTGTGCTGGCTGTGGCTATGGTACTGGCGAGGGTTGGGAAAAGGAGGCGAGCGCGGGGGTGGGGGCAGGGTGCGAGTGTTGGCCGAGAGGACGAGCAGATCAGCGCCGCTCCATGTCTGCGAGGTGCTGATAAGATTGCAGGATTCTCTTGCCGTGACAGTCCGCTCAGCCACTCTGACCTTCCTCTTCACAGCTAACCCTGCTAACCCTGCCTCAGCAACCAGCACAGCCTCACATTTCCTTCCTGTTCACCATCACATCTACTCTCTCTCTCTCTCTCTCTCTCTTTTTCTCTCCTCAACCACAGTTACTTCCTCTTTATGGCATCTACACCATGTGTAGTCTAAGATAACATCTAAACTACAGTAGAATGGATGAATAGGAACTGGAGAAATAAACGTGTATTAGTTAATGGCATCTTAATCTAAATATTAATTATATCATTTTAGTTTGACATCCTCACATGCATGCAAATAGTGAGCTATTTCTTATTATTAAACATTTTATTCTAACCATTTGGATGTTATTAATCAAGATTTGGATCTTGAAGAAGTGCACCACATGCTTAGACAAGAAACCAGAACATTTAACAGGATGTGTGAAATCTATTGAGAAAGCCGATTGAAATCCAAAACTATTATCTAACAGATTTTTATCTCCAACAACCTAAAGTCATTAGTGCTGGCTCTGCTTCCTTAATAAACACTGACTCCTCTATAACAAACCATACTATCATCTATACTCTGCCAATCATGTGGCAGCAGCGCAATGCATAAAATTATGCAGGTAAAGTCAAGAGATTCAGCTAATGTTCACATCAAACATATTTCAGAAATGGCTGATCTCTTGGGATTTTCACATGCAACTATCTATGTTGCGAAAAAAAAACAAAAACAAACACTGAGTGAGCAGGAGTTCTGAGGGTGGAAACGTCTCGTTGATGAGAGAGGTCAGAGGAGAATGGCCAGACTGGATCAAGCTGACAGGAAGGCTACAGTAACTCAAATAAACACTCTTTACAACTGTGATCAGCAGAAAAGCATCTCAGAATGCACAACACATACTGTATATGATTTAGGTGGAACAGCAGACGATCACATTCCTTTCAGCCAAGAACAGCAATCAACAGCTACAGTGGGTACAGGCTCACTCACTGGACAGTTGAAGATTGGAAAAAGACCTGGTCATGTATGTCATTCTGGATACATCCTTAGTTAACATTTCTTTAGTTTTGCTGTTGAAATCATGGATACAGAGTTCTTCATACAGCATCTTCTGTATGAATTCTTACTAATGAAAATATTATTTTTAGGCTGGTATAAAAAGGATTACATATAAATCACTTTGCATGTAAGTCAAAGCACCTGTGAGAAGGAAAATGGTGGAATGTTATATTTTTCAGTAATAATAGCTATATTTAATATATATCTAATATATTGTATGAAATTATGTTCATATAGATATGCACATGATCTCATAGGCTGCCATTGTAATGTCTATGAATACACTGTCTAGAAAATATTCTATCTATCTATCTATCTATCTATCTATCTATCTATCTATCTATCTATCTATCTATGTTGACACTGACCTAAAGAGAAAAAAAAATTTTTTAACGCTCTCTTATGCCAACACGTGTGCTCACAAAGACACGCACATAGTATGTACTAATGAGCATCAGTACACTCTATCCCTGCTTCCTCTTTCATTCTTTCTTCATATCACCCTGTGCTCCCTCTCTCCCACTCTCTCCCTGTGTGACGGCAGACTGGGCAGTAGGCAGTGTGGTTGGGAGGAGCGAGGATGCCGCGGTGCACATTAATAATGCAGAGCCTCAGCTTCCTCCCAGCACCGTGGCCATGGCACCGGCCCATCGCTGTCACCAGGGGGGAGCTGGGAACGCTCCCTTACTCTCTCTCGCTTTATCATTTTCTTTCTCTCTCTCTCTCTCACACACACATACGCTCACAATCTCTCATACATCCGAACCCCAACAAACTGGGCCCCCACCAGAGATTTCACTTCATTACCGATCCCCCTGCGATGGCTGCACCACAGACCTGCGCTCATTACAGTGTGAGGACTCAATCCAGGACAGAGCAGCACAGGCCTATGCTGTCACTCTCGCTATACTCATATATGACCTCCTCCATCCCACATTCACCCCACACACAACCCATTCTTCCTTAGCTTCCCTAATGAAAATCACATACGTTTCACATGCGATCAAGTTATTAATATTAATACTCATATAAATATAAATACTCACATTAATATGAGTAATATGTGAATAATATATGGCCCCTGCAATTGCACATGTAAACTCAAGTAAACATGTGACATCATGAGAATCTTGTGATCAATAAAGCTATGTCCTCCATGTGAAAAAGTATTGTATGAAAATGAATGAATCGTGTGCAAAAAAAATAACATGAAAAGAAACTAGAAGGGCACTCAGTGGAGTGCATACCTCCGCCAAGCCACACATTATCAACATCAAAATCAAATCACTTGAACCTAGGATAAT
>JAOTRR010000022.1:13446074-13463981 GCA_028570945.1 Gogo arcuatus
AATACAATTAAGTTGATCAGTAAAACTATTGAAAATCTTTTCTTTGTACTTTTGTAAGTTAAAGGTTCACGTGAATTAACAAATCACAGTTTTTTGTTTTTATTGCATTTTGGAAAATATTGCAACTTTTCTGGAAATGGGGTTTGTATTCTTTTACCTTGTAAAATACCTTGGAAATAATGAACGTCTGGGTGATAAAGTCTCTGCATTGCGTCACACCACATCACACCACCCTGTAGCTGATGATTTTCCTATCACAGCAAGCCCTGTTGTTTTATTTTTTACTTATAATGTATCTTAGATACTGAGTCTCAAAAGAGAAGAGGACAGGACCTTAACTGTAAACATACAAAATAAGTGTTAATGTAGTGACATCATACCTGATGGCAAGCCTGCAGGGTTTACTCTGTTATGTTACCATGGCTGTTATGTTGTAGCGTTTTCTTTCTGTTTTCTGTAAAATGTGTCATCTAATGACTAATGGCTTTGACTGTATCCTATGTAGTCGTCTGTTATGTAATCAACCAGGTATTTGTCTGCTCAATACTAAATACAAGGTTCTTTAACTTAAAAAGCAAATGGAGAATCCCTCAGTGTAAAGCGCATCTGCTTTAGTGGTCCAAGCAAAGCTTTGTTTAGGCAGATGTTGGAAATATAAAGAATTTCCGTGATTGATTTTGGTTTGATCTGATAAAACCTACATCAAGATGCCATTGGCAAGTTCTGACTTCATACAATCCAAAAGTCAACATACATGTGCATATTTGGGGGGTGGGGGGAATTGCATTGTTCAAATTCTGCATTACATAATATGGGAAATATAATTAAACTGTTGCAACTAGCTACCAATGAGCATGATTAATAGTTTTCTTGCCATGCATATTATGTAATATGTAGGTTATTTCCTCAAATTGCAAACCCATCACCAAGCCATAAAGTGCATAAATGTAAATGCTTGTAAAAGGTTTTCTGTGCCGTGTGAAGCGTTTCTGATGTGTCTTCTGTTTATCACATCTGTGTTATTACAGTTGTCCTGGTTTTTGTTGTGGTTTTATGCTGCATATCAGTTTAGACTGCTTGTCATTTATTATAAATGGCTTACTAGTTCCTCGGTTAACTTGTGTTATTTCTAGTAGTAGACCTGATTTATCAGTCAGCTAAATTATTGGCCATCCTCCATAAAACTGAGAGAAAGTAACATGCAATGACTGATAGTTTGAGCTTGAACATATGCAGATTCTGATGAAGTTTTCCTAACTAGGGATAGCTTTTATGTAAAACACTGATTTCAAAATGATCTGCACTCCCACCATTACTAACTGGTGAAGCATCTCCTGTAGAAAATAACCCGGGGACCCCAGGCTGAGTTTGGTAAGATTGGTGGAGTGTGAAAGTTCTTTGTGAGCCAAGGAGAAAGCCAGAGAACCGAGCCTCTTGAAAACAGGCTGGGGCTTGTTTCACTTTATTTCCAGTTTCACTTTTTTATTATGGCAGAAAAAGGGTTGTTATGGTCAGTAGAGGAGACAGGATGCATTATCACTTTTATATGGAGTGAAGATGTCATTCAAATGCAAATTGGAACGAAACTGCATGGAACGAAACAATCTTCCTATATGAGCTATATGAATGGCTACATGATTGCAGGTATTCCTATCCAATGGCACACCATGAAGCCAAAAAGTGCTGTTCTTTACTTCAGTGTTGGCACCACAGGGAAACCACAAACAGTTGTACGTAGTGCCTACCATTTTGCAAACCAACGTACACAAATGTGACAGATGAAATTGTGCAATCGATCAACGGTTTAGACGGAATTCTTCTATGTGAGAGAAAACCTGATTATAAGGTTTTGTACGTGTGGACTACAAGTGTTGGAGCTGCATGTAGTGGGTTGCTTTCAGCAGTGCAACTCTACCAAACAGTTTCTTCTTATGGATGTGATGTGTGGATTTCGAAATGTGTGAAATTCTGACATTGTGATGTCGTTTTCTGTACTTCCCACACCATCCTCCTCAATATTCAGGTGGGGGAGTTTGGGGGAGGGGGACAGTATGCTCCCCAGCATGCACCCTCTTCCTGTTCAAAACTTGGGACGCTTTTATTATGATGTGCCTGATTGTGCTTAATGCATATTTTAAAGGCTGTATTTTTTTTTTTGTATCCATTATCTGATTTGTGCAGGTCAACACTGATCTTGTCTCTTTTGTGTTTAAAGCTCTGTGATTTTCCACATAGATGACAGTATTTAAAAAAAATCTCATTTACACCCCAGAGAAATAGAAAATTGTGAAAGGCAGGGCAGCGATACAGACTGAGAGGAATTTTTTTTTTTTAAAAAGAAAGCTTAAAAGCTGACCATTTTTGTCTTTTAAAATGATTTTGTTAGAGGAAAAGGTAAGTAGTTACTTTAATTGTTTGAATAAAACATTGATGGTGGCTGTAATACTGGAGTTGGCAGTGTAGCTGGCAGATATTTATCCAAGTAAAATTAGACTATTGCCTTTTTGGCTTATGATTGAACCTCAGAAGTCTCTGGTTTTGATCATGGGTGCATATTATCGGTGTTCTTCACCTTTGTCTCTCCTGAAACAGTGTGCAGATGGCATGGATGATTACACATCAGTACAGGAAATGAGGCACAGCGTTATTATCCAACTCACCTTCCATCTGTCTGGGTGGGACGGGTCATAAATTTGCAGTTTCATCAGCTGCCTTCTGTTATTAGTCTGAGTCTGAGATTGTCATTACTAATTCAGTGCATGAAGAAGAGATGGTGTGTTTTCATGTCTAATATGAATAACATTTTACCATGTAGATTACTCTGATCAGTTTTAAGGCTTTCTAATTAGCCATGTGTGTAATTATAAGTATTAAATGTTCCATAGTCCTTTAATGACCTAAACTTTCATTATGGTTTATCAGATTTTAAACTACTAAAAACTACACTTGAATTTATCTGTTTTCCCCCCCCAAAACTTGCATCTTGTCATTTGGAGAAGAGTTAGTTCTGCAGCATGTTTAACAGCTTTGGTGTCATGTGAAATTCTGCCAAATGAGTAAATGTGATTATTAAACTGTTTTAGAACGTTACACCAAATAATGTTACCTTAAACAAGAATTGTGCTGAATGCAGTAGTAGTAGAGTTTATATATGGAAATTGTCGAGTAGGAAGAAGGAACGGGTGACACATTAAAGGAAAAACAGGTGGCGATTTCATGCTGTGGGAGGCATTTATTTTTTGCTGTCATGGGAAGTCACTGACACCGTAGTCACTGCAATTCAATACAAAGTTCTCCGGAATGATCAACTTTATCCTATGGTGCACATTTCTATCCTGATGAGAGTGGTTGCTTCCAGGATGAACCCACCCCCATCCACGAGGCATGAGAGCTCACTGAATGGTTTGATGACGATGAAAATGATGATAAATTATACGCTATGGCCTATGCAGTGACCCAGTCTTAACTTCTATGGGAGCCTGACACCTTACTAATATACGTTGTTGTTTTTTCCTTTAATTTGTCATCCATGTATTTTTACCGGTTCTGTTAGCCAACTAGGTAACATGAGCTACAGTCCACTTGTCAACAGGCCAGAGACAGTCCTTCCTCTGTGTATGGTACAGCCAATACTCCAGATCCAAATTCTGTTCAATGCCATGCCCATATGGCAGCGTTCTCTCAAGTCTGACAGGTCAGAGGCCTGTTCTTCATACATGGATTACTGTGTTAGCAGGATTGGATTGTAAACGGTTTGACATGATCCTGCATTTCCGTTCTTCAAAGTCTGTTAGACTTGTTACCAAGTCGACAAGTTCCTAAGCTCAAACCAGCTCAGGATAAGGCTTATTCAACGTAAATAAAATGAGGTCACGCTTTGAGAAGAGTTTTTATAAATACAGAAAATCACACTCGTGATATTGCTAAATAATAAAAACGAACACATGGCCATGATTTGAACAAGCAGCTTACAGCTGGAGTTCGCAAGTCTCCGCTACTTGTATCTATGAATAGATCTTTTTAATTAATGTGTTAGAAAAAGGGTGTGAGGAAGTACAGTATTGCCTTTGCCAGCTCGAATGAGCAAATTCTAGCAAAGTACATAAAGCTTGGGCTAGTGTTAGGATTTCCGAGTTAGTATCCTGTAACCACATTAAACTAAACTGTGCATGTTTTACTACATTGTGCACAAGGGGGGAAAAAAATGAATGGACTGTCCAGGCTTCCATACAGTTTCCATTAGCCAATCATTGACTCATTGATCATGGATTCACACTTTTATCTCAAACAGCTCAATCCAGCTTAAATCTCTGTTCTCAGATGCATTTATTGAACAGCATTAGGTCATTTGGAATTATAATGTTTAGTAAATCTGGCATATGGCCTCAATGGATTTGTTAAGCAATGTGCAAAGAATGGAGCTCTGGTTCTAACATGTTGGAGATTGAGAGATAACAGTTGTGTTTTATTACACGGCTCATTTGACTTATTTGACTACTTGATTCTAATTGGTCAATTACTGCAGTCAGTGGTCTACATTTCTGTATAACAGACCGTTGCTAAGGACCACATCATTAGCAGAAGCAATAAAATCATTTTTAAATCAATATTTTGTCAAATTATTGATTTTCTTTAGTAAGTAGATGTGTAATAAGCGGGATAATGTACAGCAAGTCTGTCATTATTGCGAAATAAATGCCTTCAGGATGACTCAAAACAACTCCGCTTCATGTCAGGGTCTTGCATCATCCTGTCGAGGTTTATGTCACAATGACCAGCTCGCTGTACATCATCCATTACATATTGTGCTGTATAACTCAGAGTTTTCTTCTGGCTGACTTTGAAATGGTAGCTGTGGGGAATTGAGGGATGGTTTTGGATGTTTGAATTGAAAGAGTGGCTTGTCTTATTATATTAGTGCATAGTAATTCACCTGTTGTAAAAAAAAAAAGAAAAATGTGGTTCTATGAGGGAGATGTACAGTGTTGACTGCCTTTGATGTAATTTGGATAACTGAGGAATCTAAGTTCTGGTTGGATGCTTCAGAATTTTTAGGACAAATGTAATCTGATTATATTATTGCATAATGATAATGCTAGAATAAAAACATACTGTGCGTGTTCTCCGAGGTAGAAACATAGAGTCGTATGCAAAGGTTTGGGCTGCCCTGGCTGAATTACATATTTTGTTGATTTTTGAAAATTAAAAAAATCTGCAAATATTAGTGCTTTATATTAGATGAATTAAAAAAAATTGTAATTGTGGCATGTGCAAAAGTTTGGACACCCTAATATATATTTAGGTAATTCTTTAAGTAGTTGATCGTTGTAGAAGCGTCTTTTCAGTTTCTTGACTGACTGTGTCATGTTTGCTTCCAAAATTTGCTCATATTTATTGGAATCCATTCTTGGATCTACCTGTACGTCGTTTCCCGTGCTACTGGCAGCCACACAACCCAAAGGCATAATAGATCCATTTCATCAAATGTTACTCCTTTTTTCTACAAAAATACCTTTGATGGTTGTAGCCATTTCATTTTACATCAGTCCACAGCACTTGTTTCCAAAATGCCTCTGGCTTACCTAGGTATTGCTTTGCATACATCATATGGTCACTTTTGTGCTGAGGTTACAGGTAAGGTTTCCTTCTGATGACTCTTCCATGCAGGTTATGTTTATGCAAGCAACACTACAGAATAGACATAAAAAATGTTAAATAAACAAAAATCAATTGAATGTTATTTTGCAGGGGTGCCCAAACCTTTGCATACAACTGTATAGCAGTGGGACAGTAAGCAATTTGAGAAAAGCGTCTGCATTTAAAGTTAATACGGAGGGAAAATCCTGTAATTAATTATCTTCAGATGCGTAATTCTAGTATGGCCTAGTTGGCTTAAACAGATGTTGAGCCACACTATATATTGATGCTCCTATAAATTTATCACAAGGCAATCTCTACACTCAGTCATCTTGATTTGCCAGAAATAAAAGGTGTTTATCTCAAAAGGACAAACACATTTATTACAGATGATGTCAGTCCTTATTTAAAAATGATTTGTACGCTGTTACTATATGTGGATATAAACATGTACTTTAAAATGACTTGGTGCTCATGCAGCTTTAGTTTCTATCACTTTGGCCTCTGCGTCTTTCCTTTTTTAAAGTATCATTCTGCCCTACTTAGCGCAGTACCACAGTTTATGACCTGTTTATTAAAATGCACTATAATAACATGGAAAATTACACATGCATGCTAATTAAAATGTGCTTATCTTTAAGGAAATTGATGTATGGTTTATCATAGAGGAGAACTCTATGAACACACAGTTATATTATTATTGTTATCATTATCATTATTATTATTATTATTACATTCTGTATACCAGATGAACAACATCACTGTCGTGTAATTGTAAGTGTTTGCTCATCTCTAGCGGTGCGTGTCTGGGCCTGTATGCGGCTGCACTGTAGATGGCAGTTTGGGTGTAATCCCAGGCTGGGCCACTGATGATGCGCAGGAATGCAGTTGAGGGCTTCCCTCACCCTTGAAGATGGAGGACAACACACAGTGCCTCGTCACACTCATGACATTGTGTTTTTCCTCTCAGTGCCCACTCTCTGTTGATCATTTTTCCTGTACCTACTGAGCCAGCAACAAAAATTCCTGCTTAGAGAGAAGACCAAAGGTACAACACGCCGTAAGGAGTTTCATAATTAAGCCAGAGCTTTATGCAAATATAATAATGTGTTTGCTTGTTGTCAGACAGGTCTAACTTGCAGACTGTGTGCTA
Source organism: Gogo arcuatus (assembly GCA_028570945.1). NCBI lineage: Eukaryota > Metazoa > Chordata > Actinopteri > Siluriformes > Anchariidae > Gogo > Gogo arcuatus. The sequence continues at coordinate 13,452,865 of JAOTRR010000022.1, forward strand.
CAACGTGATGCAAACTGAGGAGGTTCCTAAACTTGCCCCCCAATGGCACACCATGGTTTGAGATGCTGGTTTCTTTTTTAAAATCGTGTGTACATTGAGATGACATTGCTGCCATTTTTTTGGATAAGACGTGACTGCACTGTATTTAGACCGAAGGGTGTGCATGAGCTCATGGCTCTGGTGGCCACTGCACCCGCTACCCTGGAAGGAGCAGTGATTTAGGAGGTAACATGATGTCATTAGCATCCCAGCAGTGTGCTGGCCCCCTCAGAGATCCTCGTGATCGCCGTGTATGAGTGATGACAATACGGCTGCTGATGATCCCTTCATGAACTCATAATTGGCTCAGGATACAGGTAGGCACTTGGCTTACTGTGTAGGAGAGACCGGGTTTGATGACAGATCAGTTTATGGACCTGTCAGCTCCTCTGTCTTGTCATGGACAGGGCATTGTTTGCTGTACTGACAAGAAAAGATGGGTGGCGGCCGTTATTAATACTCAAGGGGCCAGCGGGAGACAGTCTGCAGGATTAGTCGCGAGGCTTGGGTGTCAGAATTGGGTGTGAGCTTGGGGACAAATGTCCCTACAAGGCACTTTGATGCTCACTCCCTGCCTTTGACATCTGATAAGTGTCTTCACACTGTCAATGTTATGAATGTCATAACTGATAATGTTACAACAGATAGCATTAAGCTTCTCTGCAGCACGTGCTCTTTCACGATTGTGGTGCAGACATTTAATGCGCCCTTTTTTAGGAATCCAGTGGTGAGATCTTGTCACCTCACAGGACAGTATTGCATTTTATTTTTTTTTTGGCATTTCTGTTTGCACAAGTTTGGCATATAACTTGGAATAAACCATCATCAAACACTTATTTTGATAAGTGTCTACTACATACCAAAAATCTTATTTTTGGATGTAGGATTACGATTTTTTTTAACCTTTTGGATTATGATTCAAGTGCACTCTAGAATATGGCTGACTTATTTTTATCCTGTCTTGGGGAGTCTGCACTTTACAATTTAATGTTACCTTGCTTCCACACAATTCCTAATTCAACCTTTGAGTTGTTATTATTATTATTATTATTATTATTATTATTATTATTATTATTATTATTATTCATTCTAAACTGTGATTGAATAATATGGGTCAATTAATTTGAATGACCAAAGTTCAAAAATTGTTACTGCAGCAGTTTTATGCAGCATTCTTTTAAGAAATTAGGGGAACCGTTGTTTGAGATCCTGGTTTCTTTTGCAAAAGTAAGTTAACTAAGTGAAAAGTAAACTTCCTGTTAACTAAATTATGCAAGATAGCTGCTGCATATATCCTTTGGTCGTTTGGAGCGTCACTTGTGCACCTCCTTAGAAATTAACGTGAGTCTGTGTGGTGCAATACCAACATAAATAGTGGGGGTGGCATAGCACCAGTGACGCTGTGTCTGCAACCGAATAAACAAACTAACGTTGTGTCTCAAATCATACACATTTTGTACTATTTTATACCGTTATTGAGTATCGCTAACCAGTTTTCCTATTACAGTTAGTGTTTGAATTTTTAAAACATCTCATATAGCCTTTAAACCTGCTAAGTATCTGTGTTGAGTACCTATCTTCAGGATTTTCTAGATTAGCACACACTTTTGAATGTAAAGTAAGAATTTTCGATTTGAGACACAGCTCATGACAACAAACTCACTGAAGAAGTAAGTTTTAAAAAGAAATATAACTTACCAGTGTGTTTAAAGTCACTGTGTGTGTGTGTGTGTGTGTGTGTGTGTGTGTGTGTGTGTGTAAAATCGCTAAATGTTACCGATCGACAGTTCAAAACTTGACGGACAGGGATGTTTTGGCTCCAACATGCCATCTAGTGGATGTTGCTTATGTATGTCCTCCAGATGTACATCCTCCAGATGTACGTAAGATACACAGGCGAGGTTGTGAACAATGATGCTCGCGTTGCCGCTGCTTCTGCACGCACATACACATTTTGGCTCAGACACAGAAGTACTGTATTTAGAGTATGAATGTGTAAATGAGAGTACAGTATTTTATATATCTCCATATTTGAAAAGAATCATCTGAACAAAATAAGTTTTACCACCTGTATTCCTTGAAATCTGTATATCTATAGCCACATTGTTGTTGCATTTACATTCAAAGTTACAGAATTTAGCAGACACCTTTATTTATGCAAAGAAACTTATAAAAGTGCTTTGGAGTCTGTGTCAAAACATATCCTAATACTAGTTCAACAAGTCAGAGAGGTTTGAATACCGTCAAACCAAAACCCTGTTAGAGGGGAGGTTAGTTCAGCATGAAAAGAAAACACTTGTTGGAAGTTTATGTTCAGATTCGCTTCACACTTGCCAAAGCAGAGCTGTATTAGGTTCTGTTGTTCTTTAGTCACCGAGAGACTGTGTTGGCATTCCCGACAGGTCAGCACTTCAGCGCCTCTGCTTGAAACAGAGGAACATCCAACAACAAACAACAAAGGGCCTCATTTAGAGGAGGATGTGTGCAGTCTATCTGGCCTGTTATGTGTGCTGACTGAAGTTGCTCTGTGCACCAAGGCTGCTGTAAGAGGTCCATTGAGGCTTGAACAATGAGAGGTTCTGCGGCTTGTCTCACCAATCGTCAGAAACCTTCTCTTTGTTCCTTCTTCTGTGTTGTTCTGTAAAGGTCAGCCTTATAAGGTATCATTATCTTCTGGTAAGAGTGTTTCATGTTGGGGCAAGTGGGAATTAACCATTGCGCCGAGGTTTTCCCTATTCACATGCTGCTTGATGGAGGGAAAATATATTTTTCCCACTCAGTGTTGTGTCTAGCCTTGTGCTATAGTGGATGGCTAGTAAATTAAGCATTTAACCTGAGCAAAATTGGTGTGATGGCAAATCAGTATTCAGTATTGGGCAGTGGTGGCTTAGTGCTTAAGTTTCACTGATCTGCAGGTCAGGGGTCCAAGCCCCAGAACTGCCAAGCTGCCATGGTTAGGTCCTTGAGCAGGCCTTTAACCCTCTCTGCTCCAGGGGCACTGTATCGTGGCTGACCCTTCGCTAACTCCAGCTTCCTTACAAGAACATCAGTGTAACGTATATGTGACATAATGGCTTTTTTTCTTCTTCTACCTAGTGGTCAATATTGTGATATATTTGTTTCATTTTGCCCACTCCTGAAGGCAACCAACGTGCCATAGTGTGGTACAGTGATCAAGTGCAGATGTGGGTGATGTGTAGCTGGGAATTGGCCAATCGCCCATTGCAAGTATATTGCATGTAAATGTCCAGTCCAGTCCAGTCTGTTCCAGTACTGGTCAGTTGAGTCCTTGATGATGTTTAGAGAGACGCTGATATCGTCACTGTTCCTTTTTGTGCAAGAAGGAATTGAGCTAATTCTTTCACTTCTTTAAAACCAGGTTCATGAACCATAATCTAATGTTTATTCGCGTGTAATGTTGCAATAGTCCCAGCCCTACACAGCATTAATCACTGCCCGTACTGCATTTCAGTAAATTCTGTACAGCTTTAGAGAGTAAATTCTGAGCTTTGTGATTACGATTGGATCCCCACAGGTAACTAAAGTAGTTAATGAACATGCAAGTTTAAAAATAAACATGCACAATCATGCACAATAAATGGATTGGATTGCACATGTTCTCTCACATTATCTCATGTTCTGGCTGTAGAATACCCAGGAAACATTAAGAATGAACCTTCTAGGAACGTTCCACTCATTTTGTTTGTCCTCCTGAGTTTCACTGTCATTTTAAAGATATTTTTGTACACAGTGACCTTTCAATAATACGTAGCTGTTCTGTATCTGTCTGTAGATTGACAGAATGTGTGGTATGAGACAGATAGCAGTTGTTGTCATAAGTCTTATCAGAGTTTCTCAGGACATATTTCTCTTTGTATATAAAGGTACGTGTCAGTGTCAAACAGGAGACATGATAATGGTAATGATAGAAGAAGTCTCCCCTCTCATCCTTTCAACCCACCGTTCTCTTTCCAAAACAAGGAAGTATGTGTTTAAACTGTGGTGCATTACAGTTTCATGTAATAGCTCTAATAGACACTGTTGTGTTGGTGAACAGGAACAGCAAGGTGCTATAATTAAATCCTCCCTTCAATGAACAATGCCTAGCAGTTAATCTGATGCCATTTTGTCAAAAGCATCAATGGATCCTTGTTATACATAACATTCAAACCAATGTTTTTCTGATCTTATCAGCCCATAAACTCTTAATTTAGAGACAAGCCAATGTTGCTAGTTAATAGAACACAGAAGCATCAGCTGAAAATAAAACTTTTACTGTCTACTGATTTGGATCATTTCATTCGAATTGTGGTGGACCCGGAGCCTATGCCTGGAACACCAGGCACAAGGCGGGAATACAACCTGAATAAGATGCTACCCAGTCCATTCATTTAACATAGTCAGTCCACCTGCTGGCATGGAGATTTAAGAAGCAGGAGAAAACTAGGAACCTGGAGAATACTCAGAGAAACAGGGAGATCAGACAGTAACCTGAGCTCAGGATCTAACCAGGCAACCCAGTTAGAGTTGTGAGGCAGCAATACTGCACCACTGTGCCACCTGGTCATGATTTTCAATTCATCAGATTTTTGGTGGGGGTTGAGGTCAGATCTGGCCAGTCACAAACCATGAAAAAGCCCCCAGACCATTATTTCTCCTCCACTAAACTATCTTGTTGGCACTAAGCATTTGAAGAGTGTGAATATAATTTAACACTCCACAGTAGATGTTTCCAGTACTCCAGGGTCCAATGCTGGTGTGCTTTATACCTCTCCGGCTTACGGTGAGGCTTGTATGTGGCTGCTCGGCCGTGGTAACCCAATCCATGAAGCTTTCGATGAACGGCCCAAGTGCTCACATTGCCTCCTATGACTGTTCATAAGTCGGTTTGACAGCATCTTTGTGTAAGCTTGTGTTTCTACTTGTTTTGGGGGTTACATGGCTTGCTTTTGTGCACCTTTTAGCAATAGGTGTAACTGACATAGCCATAGCCAAACCCATTAATTAGAAAGGTTGTCCGCATTCTTTAGGTCATGTAGTATATGTTATGGTTATAAATTAGCGTAATTATCATATGTACATTTTATTAGTCTTTGTATGGTACATGTGATTAATCCAGCAGGTAGACCATGGTTACTTTGGCCCAAGTGTAACTGCACACATTACAAGCTTTCAGCATTAAACATTGCTATATAAAGACTTCTTACTTAGGCAGATATTTTCCAGGCCTGACAGAGGAATTAAGACAGGAACAAGCCCTGAATTAAAGTAACAATAGCTGGAAAAAAACAAATAAGACTACAGCAGTAGGGATCTCAAAAGCGCTGTTGTATAAGCAGTACTTAAACATCATGTGAAATAAAAACATTGACTGGCACATTAATGAAACTTGTGCAACGGATCGGCGTATGCATTTATATAGTATATACCTTGCAGACCGATTTGCAGGGGTGTGTTTTTTCATTGGAAACATGCCATAGATTCCTTTCCTTATTGTTTCCACACAAATGTTTCCTTGTGTGACTTCCTATGAGCCTGCTATTATAGTTCTGTGCACAGTGTATAATATTATTTCAAGAAGGGTTAGCAAGACCATGGGCTTTCAGCATTTGTAGACTGAAAAAAGCACATGCCAAGCTTGTTGAACTGCACGTGTTAAACAAATGCAGGTATGTGAGAGAGTAACAAGTCTGTCATATTTAGTGAGAACTGTTCTCATGTGTAATTCATGCAAAAGGAATGTTGGTCGTAAGCCCAAGGACCAGCATCCTCAGGAGTAAGACCTGAGTGGTGATAAACACGCGTGTGAATCCGTATGTTTCACAACAATGCTGTTCATGTGGCCTTGGTTTAGGTGATTTGAGATGTGGTCAAAATGCCCGTGAGCCAGAGGTACGCTGTTGTAACTCGTGTGTGAGTGCACTGTAGCAATGACTCAAGGCTCTTGTACAGGGCATATTTGGGAGGTTTCAGATAACAGCATGTTTTCCCGACACCACTTTAATTTAGCCGCTCGCTCAGGTGTTGCCCCACTCAGACGTGCCCCACCCTCCCACCATTATTCCTGAATGGGTTAGTGTGTACTTGGACGAATTTAAACTGTTGAAAGGGTCGTTTCTTCAGCTGAATGCAGGAAATATTTTACATCAGTTTGCATCACATTAGGTTTCAGTTGAAAACGTCAGATATTGAAAAGACTGTTTAGTCTGTTGTTATCTTCATGAAACATAAAAAAACTCATATGAGAGTAATGTAATTGTGACTTATTATGTAGACTATAGTCAACATTATACTAGTGTGGGCACGTGGCTGTTACTTGAGTAGCTTTGTTCACATACTTAGCTGTGTACCTTTTGTACATCAAAAGTTGTATCCACTAGGAGGCAAGCCAGAGCGGAGACATCACTGAGCAGTGTGTTTTGTTTTGTTTTGTTTTGTGCAGCCTGTAAAGTGTTAGTGATTTTATGTCAACTATTTTGGGAATCATAATTGTTGTAGGGTGACATGGAGATGTCACACAAATGCAACAAGTTATGTTAGCGTCTCTTCAAAGCTTTCCGCCATTGTCAATAAGCTGTGTCTCAACACACATACAATGCACATACATACAAAACCTTGTACTTAAACGTGTTTACTGTGTAGCCTACTAATCCAGAAGATTAGTTTGTAGTACATATTTGTAGACGGTTTTAGACATGAGATGGTTATACATTTTAATAGTCATAGTGTAGTCATAATGTAGTCTAAAATGCATATGAAGCAAATATATCTTCAAAAATGGTCTGGAATACTGATGTATCAGGATTTATGTTTGTATAATACCATGCAGATATGTAGCCTTACTTTCTGAGGACGGGCACCAGATAACTACAGATAAGTATATGTGCTGTTTAAATCAGGTATAACATTGACAGATGTTTTTGAAACTGACTTGAGTAACACTAAACATCATGGATTAGTGTTCCATACATCGATTTTAGCATACTGTATTTTTAGGACAAGTAGCTCTAGGGTATAAGGCACACCACCTTCTATCCATCTTTTTAATGAAAAGCTTGGATGGATGTTTTGATGGATGGGTGGACTGTTGGTTGGGTGCTTGGATGGATGGATGGATGGATGGACTGATGGACTGATGGTTGATTGCAAGGATGGTTGGTTAATAGATTGGATGGATGGTTGATTTATTGAATGGATGTAGAGTTGGGTGGTTGGTCATTTGGATGAATGTACGGGTTGGTTGGATGGATGGATGGATGAATGGGTGACTGATTAGTTGGACCAGGGATTTCAGAGACCCCTGTTGCTGTGTTGTCTACTTTTTTGACATCACTGTATATCGTAGTCCTTAGAATGTTATGGTATAGTTGTCTTCAGCCTTGAGCTGATTGATGATGGTATCAGGACTTGCTGACAGATTCTGTTTATAGCAATAGGTATTAAATTATAAAGCATGTCTACAGATTTAAGAATTTAACACTCCGACCTATCTCTCTCTGCTCTGCCTTCCTGTCTCAGATTCACAGTCCAAAAAAAATCACTTTTCCTGATTGTTTCTACTTTGCTAGATTTTCATACAGCAAGTGAAAAAACATTTGAGCTTCTCATTTGAAAACTATAGCCACAACAACGCTAAGCACTGCTAGCACATGTCTGACATGTGCACAGGGGCATTTTCATGCTGGAAAAGGTTTGGGCCTCTTAGTTCCAGTGAAAGGAAATTGCTAATACTACAGTATACAGAGACGTTCTATACAGCTGTGTGCATCCAGATTTGTTGCAACAGTTTGGGGAAGAACCACACATACAGTACTTTTGGCCATATAGTGTATAATCAGCAATCTGTGTTTGCTAGAGCGCATAATTAAATGACTGTATTCCATGGTATTTCACACATCACATGTCTTATCTGTCTCTCTTTTCTCTTCAGCAAAAGAAGACATACCTGGAGCGCAGTGTGAAGGAGGCAGAGGACAACATAAGAGAAATGCTGATGTCCAGGCGGGCCCAATAAAGTGCACATATACAGCCCTGTTTTCACTTACCTTTCCACAACCTGTTATTCATTTAAACACATTTTGCATGTTCCTGGGGAATACAGTTATTGGTAGGAACAGAACACATGAATCATTGTTCTTTGCAACAGGGGCTAGCAAGACTGGATGAATATGGGTGTGGCATGTCGGTCACTGAATTGTTAACTGTTGTTCCTTTCGCTGGGATGTCATGTTTACTTTTTCATTGGGGGGTAATAAAAAAGTTGTTTTTTTTTCTTTATTTAAGGTGTTGGTGTGGTATTAAAGGTGTTTGTTTAAATGACTGACTATGGTTTATAGACTGCAAGGGTGGAAAGACGCTCACTGAGATACTATCAGCACTTTCATGAATGACGAATGTTTCCTGTCTGGTTGTATTTGTGCGTGTGTGTGTGCGCACGTGTGATTTTTATATTGATGATTTCCTGTTGCACCTCTTCCATCTGCCAACCTCTCTTTCCCTTTTTCTTTTTTTTGAAACCTCACACCCTTTTGGGAGTCATGAGTTTATTTTTTAATTTCCAACCTGTTCAACAACAATAAGATTCTTTTATATATTTTATGAAATTTCTCTCAAAGTTGTGAGACTGAGACCTACTAAGACTTTGTCTCTTCACAATCCCTATCCCAGACAGAACAGTCTGGTTGTGTGTCTCTTTTTATCCTACTAAAGACTTTATTCGGATTAAAATCCTCAGTTGGGAAGCAGCACTAGTATGTAGACATGCACGCACGGCATGTATATACACATCCAAACTAGGACCGTCTACTGAATGTAATGTTTTGTAACAGTGCTGTCATTTCCATCCCTCCCTCTGAGCTATTCTTGTTTGCTTAAAAGGCTTTAGCATATTTCTTTGACATTGTAATTATATTATATCCAGTCTACTAAATGGTTTGAATTCCCTTTGAATTTAATGACCCTGAGTCATGCATGATTGAGGTTATCTTACATCAAGGAGCAATCTTGAGGGAAACATTAGCATGTGTCACCCTCTGGTGGTTGTGTAGTGCATGTAATATAAGGGAAAATATGCAGCAGGTTCACACTCTAATGCACTTTCAGGAACCGGGTTTATCCTGATCAGGGTCACGCTGGATCTGGAGACTATCCCAGGAACACTGAGCACAGGTGGGAGAATTCACAGCAGTTGGGAAGCCAGTTCAGCCTCCAGTGAGTTAATAAACTCAATTACTTGCAACCTTCATGAAAATGAGCAACACGTGCAATGAGCAATAATTTGAGCTTAAATGTAACCTTTATGCAAGACATAGATACGTTTATCTTATACAATCGGGTTCATAAGTGTTTGGATATTGACAGTTTTCATAATTTTGTCTCTCTACACCACCTCAATGGATTTGAAATGAAGCAATCAATAAGTTATTGAAGTTTCAGCTTTAATTCAATGGGTTTAACAAAACTATTCCATTAACCCTTTAGGAACTGCAGCCATTTTAACATAGTCCCTTCATTTTCATATTACCTCGAGAATGTTCTTGACTTAGCTAGATGTGAAGGGGTTTTTCTTCAACAAGGAAAGAATTCTGTGATCATCCACATTAGATGCCTTCCATGGTCTTCCAGGCCTTTTGGTGTTGCTGAGCTCACCAGTGCATTCCTTCTTTTTAAGTATGTACCAAATTGTTGATTCAGCCACTCCTAAAGTTTCTGCTATCTCTCTGATACATCTGTTTTGTTTTTTCAGCCTAATGCTGGCCTCCTTCACTTGCATTGACATATCTTTGGACTGCATATTGAGAGTTCCCATGAACAGCTACCAAATGCAAATTCAACACTTGGAATTAACTCCAGAGCTTTTATCTCCTTAATTTCTCATGAAATAACGAGGAAACCGGTCATAACTGGAAATGAAACTGCTTAGCAGTCTGTTGCCCGATTACTTTTGAGCCTGTGAAGATGCAGGGACTATGAAAAATAGCTGTAATTCCTAAACAGTTAGTGCAAATATATATATATATATATATAAACCCTTGAATTGAAGCTGAAAGTCTACACTTCAATCACTTCTTGCTTCATTGCAAATCCATTGTGGTGGTGCACAGAGGTAAAATTGTGTGACTGTCCAAATACTTTTGGACCCAACTGTATCTATATATCTATCTATAATTAACATTTGCTTCCATTACAGTCTTCCTGTAATGTCTAATATGGTTGGAGACATTTGTAGAGGATAATTGAGATTCCTTCATGCATCTTCAACATTTCAAGCTCTTTTCCATTTCCAACTCAGTCATTTATGTGAAAGTCCTCTTCAGTTCAGACCACAGGATTTGAACATGGTTCAAATCTAGAGACTAACATGACCATCGCAAAACACTGGTTTTATTTTCCCATCACCATTTCTCTGTTAATTAGGCTATATCTGGAGTCATTATATTGTTGAATGATCCATGGTCATGTAATAACGTCCTGAAAGAGGCGACCAAAATATCCTAGAATTCATGATCCCCTCAAACTTAACCAGTTGCAAAACAAATCAATGATGTTCCACCACCATATTTTACACTAGATATGGGGAAAAAATTCTCTCACTGCATTCCTTTTCTCTTTTTGCTAATCACGTTGAGCATATTCATGGCCAAAAAGTTCAATTTTGTCACTTCTTACCAATTGTATTTGTAGTTCCAACAAAGCTTGGTGACGTTCAGGAAGACCTGAATTTTTTGGGTTGGTCTGAAGAAGGGCTACCTTTGTGCAACACTTCTAAACTTCAAGTTGTTTAGGTAGATGACTAATAGTTGATTTTGAAATTTGACAACTACAATAACCAATTAAACTGCAATTCTGAAAGTATAAACTTTGAAGTTCCTCTTACCCTCCCTCATATTGTACTCACTACATTTGTCAGAGGGAAGGAGTATGTTCATGTGTCCCCTGTATAACTGTTCCAGAATTTTGGGTATTTATTATGGCCTTGATTATTTAGGTTAGGACAGTATACCAGATGCCTCCGAGCTCAGAGAAGTCAAGTCAAGTCAAGTTTATTTATATAGCGCTTTTAACAACAGAATTGTCGC
>JAOTRR010000022.1:13464587-13474975 GCA_028570945.1 Gogo arcuatus
ATATTAATGTTTTTTTTTTTTTTTTTTACGAATTATATGCCTTCATTCGTCACATGTACCTTTAAAGCACATGAAGTTGACCAAACAAAACATGAAATATCTTGGGTTCGTACAGTCTGCTATGAAATAAAAGTCAAAGTAAATTTAGAAATCACTGCTTTCTTTTTTTTTTATTTGCATTATCTATACTGCCCTAATTTTTTCTGAATAGGGGTTGTATGTTTCACATCATATTTATACCAAAGGAAACAGGAAATAGTCAAAGGAAATAGTATAGTTCCTGAGAACTGTGAGCAAGTTGGATGACAAACTGTTTGCTTTTATTTTACATATACTTGAGAGGTGCCATTATTGAGAAAATGCTACAAAAAAGTTTCAATGAAAAATTATTTTTTGTTTAGAGTGAAGATAAATTTGTTCTCCAGATATTTGAATAGCCCATGATTTTTCTCACTGCTCTCAGGTTTTATTTCACTAATACTGATGGATTGATTTCCACACTTTCTCTCTTGTAGTACTATATTAGCAGTTAGATCATTATTTGTTTAAAGGGAGGAGTTGATCATATTTATAAAAGAGCTTTGGGAAACCTCTTGCCCAAGCCAATCCCACAAAACCACATAAATCCTAATCTCACATGTTTTATCACTCAGCCTTGTTTTTCCTTGTTTGCTGAGTGTGAAGCATCTTCATCTCTTTAGATGCTTTGCTATCTCAGAAAGCAGCTCCTGAATGCTCACTGATGAGCCGGACTGAGTAAAGTCCAGCCAAAGGCAGATCATTAACCTGCTTAATCTGTCCCTGCTCCTCTCTTCTCGATAAAGCCTGTTGGATGTCATGTGAAAAAGGACTCAGTAACATGGACCCTGCAGAGCCCACGCTCACATCCAACCTCCACAGACCGAGGAAGCACTCCAACACAGCAGCTAAACCTGAGGTAAAAGCAAGCCACCTCGCTTTCATCTCTCTAGATGTAGCTGTTCTGTGAAGTAAATCAATAAAGCTTGGCGATGTAATGATTAAAAGATGTTTACTGTTTAACTGGAAAACTTTCTTGTAAGGATTAAATGGTTCAGTTGTATACAGAATTGTCATATATTAATATATGCTGTTTCTTTTGGCATATTATTTTGTCATTGGCACAGTTTATGAGAATAAAGAGCACACTGGTCAAATTCTTTGTTCACATGAATTTCAGGTCATGCTGATGTCTATTGTATAGCTTTTCATTCAAAAATGTATCATAATGAAATTATATTGTACCCATATTCAATTTCAAATAATAAATCTTAAGCATTGTGAGAACACTCATACATAAAAAATAACTCATTTATTTAAAAAAGGGTTCTTCAAGGGGTTTTTACTTGCTAAAATTGTTCTATTTGAGGCTCTGTTTTGATAGAGAAATACATCCAACCTTTATTGTTTGACTAATGCTTGGATCAGACTACAGAATATTTTGTCTTTCACAATGGTCAACATGTCACATTAGGCAATCATAGCGCCATAAATTCTTGCCTTGTCTTGTCTTGAACCCAACCAATCATCGTTTACATCCTTGCGTGTTGTCGGGGTGGAGGGTCAAGAAATTGTCAATCATGGCAATCAAGGAACACAACCTAGGAGGTCTTCAATTAGATGAGAAAATACAAAAAACTTTGACATGCCAGACTTTTCATCAGGGTTTCATGGGGCCACATCACTGTTCTTTGATTATGTCATATTACAAGGCCCATTCGTCATTCCTGACATTCATATTCAGGCCTGACCCTGGAAATTTGTTGGCCATGACAAAATTGTGTCACAATCTGGCTGAATTCATGTAGTCTGATCTTGGCATAAGTGCCTCAAATCTTCTGAAATAATTGAAAAGATACAACAAGGGGGCCAGGGTGATAACATCAGTTAAAAGATTGTTTGTTTTGTTTGCCAAACATTTTAACTTAGAAAAAATGTTTTTTTACTCTAATTACTTTAATTGCAACTAATGACTAAAGGCCAACATTTTTTTTGCCACTGCTGCAAAAAAGGACGTCCAGAAAATGTGATACGAATGTAACATTTTTCCTCAGTGTTACAGTCTAACTAAGCACTGTCAATCATTGAGTGAAGACTGATAAAAAGTTCTGTATGCTTGAGTGACCTCGTCATCTTTTCCAGTTGCCCCTTGAAGATGGCCGTGTACAGGAGCTGGCTGCAGAGGGGGTCGAGGACATTGAGCAGCTCTCTGGAGTCAACACTCAGACACCAGGTTTTGATATGATCTACAGAATTGAGGATGTACCACCCTGGTATTTATGTATTTTGCTTGGACTACAGGTACAGAAAGTGTATACACTGTTTACTTAAGTTGCACTTTATTTAAGGACACTTGACATGCTGCAAGACAACTGACATTATGTAAACATGTATAAAAGCTTACCACAGGTGTTGGCTGTCACGAAACCTGTGTCAATGACACATTATGAGCTAACAGAGGTTACAATGACATGACAAATGTAGCACAGTGTCTGCTATGTCAGTCACATAATGGTCACATATTGTAGCTAAGTGAGGTTAATCTGTAAATCGAACACTTTTATTTTAGCTACTTAGTTGTTAACTTCAATATGAAAAGGTGTTTCTTTCAGCAGAGATATAATTACTCCAGCCCTTAAATAAATTAAATTTTATATTTCTGTTCATAAGATTTTTTTAGTAATAGTTATAACCATGCCACAACACTGTAATGATAGTTAGATACATTTCTCTAAAGTAATTTAAAATTCTCTATATATAAGATTTTTATAAATATCAGTGGCAAAACCATGACACTGTTATGACAGCGGGCATGACAGAGTTGTTTCTAGCACACTGCAGTATTTATTTGACTGTTGATATAATTTTTATGAAACATGAGAATGCAAGTAATGTCAATATTCTTTGACTGTAAATTGGCGTGAGTATGGATTTGATGCTTGAAACTTCGCCACTTTACCATTATTTAACCTCAACCAAGTCAGTTGTAATGGCGCTATAATGTATGTCATCCCGGACGGTGTCATAACACGGTCCTATGTCAACAATGTCATCCTATGTCATCTGTCAACTTGACATCATAATTGATCAGAAGACTGATGATCTTTATGACAGCTGCTAACAGTTGGAATAAGCCAATGGTTTATGTTTGTGTAGGTTAAATGTTTATGTAGGTTTTTGTCATTTGTCAGGAAACATTTTTATACAGTATGTTTGATGTAGTGAAATGTAGCAGGAACACTGTCTAGGAAAATTACCATTTTTTGGCCCATCTCCTAATCTCTGTGTTGTTTTCTTGCATTTTCTTTTCCTCTATACTGGGACTTTGAAATTTGTAAGGTTCCATGTGACTGTTTTTGGCAAAAATTACAGTTGAGTTACGATTATAAACATGTTATAGACATGTCAGTGGCTATATGTGCAATGCCAGGATCAGGCTATACCATATTTTTGTCTTTCACGATGGTCACCATGTCAGATTAGTGCTATAAATTCTTGCCATGTCTTGGTTAGGAGACTGGTAACACTACAAGTTTGACCTCGACCAATCATCATTCACATCCTTGCATGTTGTCGGGGAGGAAGGTCAAGAAATTGTCAATCATGGTTACAGAGGGAATGCGAAGGAACACGTCGTAGGAGTAGTCAAACTAGTCAAGAAAATGTAAAAAATTCTGACATGCTAGACTTTTCTTCAGGGTGTCATGGGGCGTCCCAGACACCACATTGCTGTTCCTCAATTATGTCACACTACAAGGCCTGTTCACTGTTCCTGACATTTATATTCAGGCCTGATGCTGGAAAATTTGTCGGCTACGACTAAACTGTGTCAAAATCGGGTTGAATTTCTATTGTCTGATCCCGGCATAAGGATTTACATGAAAATGTTGCCTACCAACATGAACCAACACCTTAATTAATATGTCTGGATTTGTTAACTGGGAAAAAAGGGGGAGTAGTGGCTCAATAGTTAAGACTCTGGGCTACTGATTGGAATGTTGCCATTTCAAATGCCAGGAATGCCTATCTGTCACTGTTGGGTCCTTGAACAAGATCTTTCAACTTCAAACTTCAGCTGCTCAGTTGGATCTTGTTACATTTATGTCATTTTGGATAAAATTGCCAGCCAGATGAGCAAATGTAAAAATTCATAACTGAAGATGAATAGCAAGGGTTAATATTTATACCTGGAGACCAGAGTTTGGGAAGTTATCAGCATTTAGTATCATGCTGTAATTTAATTTTTGCTCATTTATGCTGACTTATTTGTAGTCATGGATTGAATAAATGCAGGTCAATGCAGGTGTGTTTTGTTAACATTTAAGCAAACATCAATTAACACGGGTTACATGGTTAACATTAAACTCACTTTATTACTGTGTTAAAATGACTTATAGTTCATTAATATATTTATATAGTTAATGTAAACTACTGCAGTAGATCATTTCAGTTCAGAGAGTTATAATGTAAAATGTAACCTGTAATTGTTTCAGCTTTGACCTTATTATTAAGCGTCAAAATGTTATGGATCAGTATTGTAAAATTGCAGAACCATATGATTCCAAGGTTTTAAAGTGCTGATGATTCCTGGATATCTTCTCTCACCCTGTTTCTCTCCAGCACTACCTGACATGTTTCAGTGGCACCATTGCTGTACCTTTCCTACTGGCTGACGCCATGTGTGTGGGCCGAGATCAGTACACTGTAAGCCAGCTAGTTGGGACGATTTTCACCTGTGTGGGCATTACTACTCTTATACAAACCACTTTTGGTGTCAGGTGAGTTTATTACACACTAGTTGTTATAGATGATGGTTTTTTTGGGTCATATGTCTCCATATACTGTACACTTTGCCTAGGTTGCCCCTGTTTCAGGCCAGTGCATTTGCTTTCCTCATCCCTGCCCAGGCCATTCTAAGACTGGAGAGGTGGAAGTGTCCTCCTGAAGGTATGCATTGAGTTGTCTACTACCCTGTATTACGTAGAGACATTGCTGTTTATACTCTTTGTTAAGATGCTCATGATTTTGGCACTGCATGCTGCTACTATTTTGCAGAGGAGATTTATGGAAACTGGACCCTACCTCTCAATACTGCACACATATGGCAGCCTCGGATTAGAGAGGTATTAATCCTTATGTTCTGATTGACTGCAGTGGAGAATTCAAACAAAAACCTAACATTTTCTTGCTAATATTTAATCACCATTGCAAGACCTCCCTCCAGATTTTATCCCCTTGTAGCATGTGGATCATCATTTTATATCATATATTTCTGAAGGACCTTCAAATGTTTACTTTGGCCCATAAAATACCTTTATTATAATTTTTTGGCCCATTATACCATTATAATCAAACAGTAGTTTATGCATCTGTTGTGAAAGATTAGTATCATAATTATTGAAAAATATGTGCATTGTGATCCATCCTTCATTCACAAACAAATGTCTCTGAAAATAGGGAAAAAATGAACAATAAGCACATCTGGCTTGCCCTCTGTCCAAGTTAATTATACATTGAAAATAAAATTAAGTTTCCAATTTCCCTATGCATCTTTGCAGCAAGACATTATCAAATATTAATTGGTTTGTAAATGCATTTCTGTTCACAAAGAAATGTCTCTGGACATGTTTTGTAAATGTAAATGAAAACGTACAATTAAACATGAACAAACTCGTGTTTCTAAGCTGGTTGTTGTTGCTCTAGGGTAGCTGTTTTATGATTCGGTTGTATTGGAGGAGGCAGCTAGCTGTATGTCCATGGGTTGATTGGAAAATTGCTAGGAAAAATAGTCAAAAATCTGAAAAAGTAAAACTCAAAATTATATCACCGAACGTCATGTGATACATAGTCACAGCCTCAGAAGACCTGACCAGCATATCTGATTTGTTTTGTGCACTTTTCTGGCTACAAGCTTCAGAATCTTGCTATTTATGTTCATCTATTTATGTGTAAGTGCACTTATGTCTGTCAGTTTTCCAACAGCAAAACGTTTAATCACAGTGAAACAGCCAGCTTTTTAGAGCAAGATATCGTTTGGAAACAATTCATGGCATTATATCTTTACATATTGCTGGATCATGATTCACTCATTTGCCAATGATTGAGATTAACTTTTGTTCCTATTAATATGACTGAAAATATGAATAACACCTGGGTTACATTAATATAATTCCATGATATTAGACAAAGACTTTAAAGCTCTTTGAGTTCTGGCCAAAAATACCTAAACAATGCAGTCCCAGTCATGTAACTTTTATAACTCTGGCCTACAGATCCAGGGGGCCATTATTGTGTCTAGTGTGATGGAAGTGGTAATTGGGCTGGTGGGAATTCCTGGACTCCTGCTTAATGCCATCGGGCCTCTGACCGTCACCCCCACCGTGTCTCTGATTGGCCTTTCCGTGTTCCAAACTGCTGGAGACCGTGCAGGCAGCCACTGGGGCCTCTCTCTGCTGTAAAGACACTTAGATTTTAACTGCACTTAATGCTTTTTAACATCCTATCTATCATTTTAAGAACAAAGCTAGGTGATTGGTCTGTTAGCACAAATTACTGTTTTGCATGAATGAAAAGAATAAATGAGCAGTGAATTGCTTGAGATGTTATACTATTCAAGGCTGGGATAAATCTTGCCTCAAGCATTCACACATTATGTTCAATGAATCTGTTTCTTTCTTTAGAGGCATCATGTTTTATGGGCAAGGGTGTGAGCCATCTTATCACTCATCTCACTGTTGTCTTCTCACAGATGCTGATCAGTTTGTCGTGTGTGTGTGCTCTGTCTCTCCAGATGCATCTTCTTCATTGTGCTTTTTGCTCAGTATCTCAGAAATTGGGCCGTTCCCTTTCCCTTTTATTCTAGACAGAAAGGCTGTCACACCTCCCGTTTCCAGATCTTCAAGATGTTTCCGGTATGAAATAACATTTACCCTTAAACATAACCATATTGCTTGGCAACCTTCATGACTACTCTTGTCTGCTCCTCTGGTCTCTATCAATTTGACCTATTAGGCCATAAACCTGTCTCACTGGAACGCAGCACTAAGCTCATCACACTCATATCATATTCCAGTTATAGCTGCAACAGCAAAGTTTCCTGATAAGTTGCAGCACGTTATTGGTCCAGCAGCTGATTAAAATTCTCAGTATCTCTGACGTGCTTTGTTTTTGGCAGATCATCATGGCTATCATGCTGGTGTGGTTTGTGTGTTATATCCTCACGTTGACAGATGTGTTGCCCAATGACCCAGAGAAGTATGGCTACAAGGCTCGAACTGATGCCAGGGGGGAGATCATGTCCCAAGCGCCATGGTTTCGCATGCCCTATCCCTGTAAGTGTAAAAACAAAATGGGTAGAATGTGTAGAAAGCAGGCACCGAGAACTTTTTCGCACATCAGTACAGTATAATGCCTTGGCACACTGTTTGCCAGATGTGATAACAATAAGGAATCTTAAAGGGGAAGTTTGTATTTTTGAACTTTCTGCTGCCTGAGAGGAGAATTGCAATTGTAATGAAACCACTGGCCTGCCTTTCATCAACTGAAGCAACATACAGTTGTCTTGTGAGTTGCCAGACCATAGCAACTTTGGAGCTAGTTTATGGGCCAGAAAAATGTTAACAGAAGCCTGAAATGAAGAAACTATCCACAACCACTGCATGTCAATATCATGAATAACAGTTTGGCTAAGGTGTCTTACAAATTAAATGAATATTACATGTCTAGAAAGACTTTTGTAAACGTATTTATTACAAACTGTACCTTTAAGTAACAAGAATCATTCATGTCTTGCTTATCTTTTAGCCTGTTTTTACAATGCATGGTCATAAAAAATTGCTCAGAAGATTTCTAAATGCGAATTCAATTGCTCAGGAACTATGGAATGAAAATGCTCTGATATCCGTAGCTTATTAACTTTGACATAGATCTCTCATATGCCGCTGTGTGATGATTGTGTTGTATGTCAGTAGGTCTCCTGAAATCAGATGCTAACTCTGGATGTTATGTGGCCCAGGTCAATGGGGCTTACCCACAGTGACAGTAGCTGGAGTGCTGGGAATGTTCAGTGCCACTTTAGCTGGCATAGTGGAGTCTATTGGAGACTACTATGCATGTGCCCGTCTTGCTGGAGCTCCCCCACCTCCTGTTCATGCCATCAACAGGTTTAAAGAAGACCTACACTGCATAACAGTACATTCATTAATAATACTCATTTCATAAATGCAAGTTGTATGTTGACACTGACATGAATATATTTCCTTCATGTTTCTTTTAGAGGGATCTTCACGGAAGGTGTGTGCTGCATCATAACAGGCTTAATGGGAACAGGAAATGGCTCCACTTCCTCCAGTCCTAATATTGGAGTGCTTGGCATTACCAAGGTGGAGCAATTATATACAGTATCACATATACAGTGCTCTTCTATTACTGAGAAGGCTAAGCTGTGTCGTTCCATCATTTGACATGTTATTAGAGCTTTACTTCAAAGGAAGAAACAGATAGCACACTGATAAATGTATCTCTAATGGCCTTTCATGTAGTGTTTCTTCAGTTTCTTAGGTTTTCAGTGTTATCACATATGTGCTGGCCTTTGTCCTCCCAGGATGCTGATGTGTAATAAAACTCAGATCAACTGCAATAGAAATTGGCCATGAAACTGACCTGAAATAAAATAGACAGACGTGAACTGGCATGTTTATAAAAACTTGCACCTATACCCTGTGTTCCTGCACAGGTGGGCAGTAGGAGAGTGGTGCAGTATGGGGCAATCATAATGTTGCTATTGGGGACCATTGGGAAGTTCACAGCCTTGTTTGCCTCGCTGCCGGATCCAGTACTTGGTGGCTTGTTCTGCACCTTGTTTGGTAAGAGGCTTCCTGGGTTTGTTCAGAGGCAAGTTGTGTCCACAGCGGGGCAGTGTGGAGTCAGACAGCTTTGTGGCTCAACTCATTTGTAACGGCATTGCATGGCATGTAGCCGTTATTTCTGTTATTTCTTTTCCTGTTGCACACAATGACCAAGAACAGACTGTTAGTAGCAAAGACTGTTAGGTAACATTTGAAATATTGTTCAGTAACTCAGAGGCAACTGTATGGACTAAGCAGGAGCTTCAATATATCAACACCTAAGTCACTACTATTAACTATGAAGGCTTTAATTACAGAGCCTTAATTATAGAACTACTCTCCTGAAGAACTACTAACGAACTACAGAGTAAATATCTCATTATATGCTGTCTTACCTACCTATTTAAGAACTACTATCTGATGCACAGTAGCCAACATGAACACACTGCAATATAAATGCATAAAATAAGTAACGTAAAAATATAAATAGATTTTTTTCCCTTTATCAGCATCATCTCCTAAGAAAGGACACAATAACACTCATCAAGCAGTCATTAGTAATGAGCTATTGTGTGTTTCACTTTACAGTACTGTTCAGGATCATCATTAAATCCTGGTGAAGGTTACAGTAACATTTCAGTCATTAACATCATTAACTCCTAAGGCAGGCAATGAGTTTTAGAAGAGTATTGTAAATTGTTACCCACAATTGTAATAGAAGAAGCTTTTTCACGTTTTGGGCAGATTTTTACTGACCCTTTATATTTATTTTGCTTTTGAACAGGTATGATCACGGCTGTGGGCTTGTCTAACCTGCAGAGTGTAGATCTGAACTCCTCACGAAACCTTTTTGTCCTGGGGTTCTCCATGTTCTCTGGCCTTATGCTCCCTAATTACCTGGACACTCACCCAGGCAGCATCAAGACAGGTCTGTGTGTAGTTGTCTGTTGTTTAAGTCCTGTTGTAATCTTGTAAACTCCCAGAGGCATACATTCCTTGCTCTTCAAACTACATACAGTATTTCTATTAGTTTTACTGTAGTTACTGATTAATTTATAGTAGTTACTGAATAATAAATGATACATACTGCACTAAGACCATGGAGCTATAGTTTAGAGAGCTTACATATTAAAATGACTTGCTGTACACAGTGACATTAGTTTTTTAAATGTGATTTATTCAGGTGTCCCAGAGCTGGATCAAATCCTTACAGTTCTCCTGACCACGGAGATGTTTGTTGGAGGATTCTTAGCATTTCTGCTGGACAACACCATTCCAGGTATATAATTACGTTGTATATTATAGACAGAATGAAGACTAAGAATATAACCTGATACACCCACAACAACTGTCAGTCATTTACAGTGGTGGACAGTAATTAAGTACATGTAATTCTTTACTTTTTTAAAGTATCTGTACTTTATTAAAGTAGGGGGAAAGGAGGCATTAGGCCCCATACCTTTTTATTTAAAAAAAAATTATATGGTATAAAGAATGTAACTTTATTAACAGTGTAATAGAACA
>JAOTRR010000022.1:13475075-13485513 GCA_028570945.1 Gogo arcuatus
GAGTAATC
The DNA here is from genome assembly GCA_028570945.1 of Gogo arcuatus. NCBI lineage: Eukaryota > Metazoa > Chordata > Actinopteri > Siluriformes > Anchariidae > Gogo > Gogo arcuatus. The sequence continues at coordinate 13,475,084 of JAOTRR010000022.1, forward strand.
TGCAATAATGTCTGACATGCTGGTGATAAATTCCATGCATTTTCAATATAGTGGGGCCTAATACCCCACAGTGCCTAATACTTTTACTCCATTACATTTCAATGCAAAATGTCCTGCTTTTACTAAATTTCCTACTTTGCACCATGTCAATCATTACTTATGACTCTAAAGTAGGAGAAAACTAGATTGCCTAAACTATCTGAATATGATGCACTTTTATATTCAAGCAAACCAATCCTAGTTCAGCACACCTTTTAATTGGCCAAGAAAGCTAACTATAAGTTGTCTATATCATACAGCAATTTCTTTAAAGCACAAAAAAAAAAAAGTCTGCCAGATGAAATGAGGTTAGGGAAGTGCAAAACTCTTGCCATTATCTAGGAGACTAGGAGATATGTTTGAAATATTGGAACAGAAGAATGACTCTTATTTTCAAATGCATCTCAAATGCATCTCCCTGGGGTACAGAGGATCTCTGCATTCAAAAAATTTGCAATCTAATTAAACAGTTTCGGACAGCTTTAATAAATACAAATGATATTCAAAATAATATACAGTAACTAAAATAATTCATTATAGTTAAAAGTTCTACTCAAGTAGAAACAGAAGACGTCTAGTTTTACTCGATTACCAAAAGTGTTTCTATTTTCACTCAAGTACATGATTTTTGTACTTTGTCCACCACTGGTCATTAGGCTACTGATGATCTGTATTTTTATCCAGGCACAAAAAAAGAGCGCGGTCTCACCGACTGGAAGGCTGAGGACTCCAAAAAAATTGGTAGTGTCTCTTCAGACACATATAATTTCCCAGTTGGCATGGGGATGGTAAGGCGGCTTGGTTGTCTTCGCTACTTGCCCATCTGCCCCACTTTTCAGGGTTTTAAGTTGCATCGGCGCAAAAGAAGCTTGTGTGAAGAACTGAACAATAAGAATGATGAAAGTGCAGTGGGGAACACTCCAGAGATCACAAACTGCACCAAAGTGTAGACTTGTATTCTCCTGTGTCATTGTATCATACTTTTTATACACTACTAGATTTTCATATCTGAAAAATAAAACCTTTTTTCTTTGGTAATGAATCTATTTATTGCTATGCTATGAGCACTGATTATTAGGAACAGAAAAATTCATTGCACAAATTGACACAAAATATACCAAAGTTTCAGAGCCAAATTAAGTGATTTTTACCTTAAACTGAAATCCAAAACAAGATAATACAGTTTATTTAAAATAAATGTAAGCAAAATAAGTTGTACGTTTTTATTAGGTATTTGTTTTATTTGAATTTTATATACAAAGATTCACTATTCACTATTGGCCCAAAAAAACCAAAACAAAACAGAAATTCAAGAAGACTTAAAAATGGTTGACATGCCAATACAATGTCATACATCTGATTGAAAAGTACAATATTAAGTATTTTATTTCATTTAGTCCTTTTCTTAATGCATGATAGTGCCTTGGGAAATGTTGCATTTACAACAGCATTGGAACCATACACCATGATTTACACACTAGCCTGTTGATCTCTTCCTTTTTGATTGCTTTAATTGATTATACTGAAGTAAAGCAAATATAAACAGATCTATATTTACTCATTCACAGCATTCATAACAGAAGTCTGGTGAGGTTTTTTTTTTCCTTTTTTCATGAGTGGCCTTTAGTAAGACTATTGGCTTCTCAAAAGAAATAAACCCATCTGTAAGGTTCCATAGAAAAGAAACCAAACATATATTTTTACAGTATTTTCAAAGAAACATTTGTAATATAAATGATACAGACAATATAAATGATTTCTAGTACAAAATACACTGTGCAGGGTTCTCACAGTTGTTCTTATAAGTGGTACAAAGAAATTGCTTCTATCAGTGTGTATATTCAATAATATACATCGGTTGATCTAAGCCACATTGATACTCCTACCTATCCATGCTTCACATGTCAAACACTCAAAAGTACCTGGAAAAGATTCTTGAGTGAAGCTCCTTCATCCATTAAATTCATTGCTGAACTCCAATTTCTACACTGTGAGGACCAGATGTTCTCACAAATGCAATAAAATGTATAAAATTCCAGTAAATGAGGACACGTTCTTGGTCCTCATGTAGGAATATAATGAAAAAGAAGAAATTATTTGTTTTAGAAATAAAAAAAGATTGGGGCCTCATGTATGATTTAGATTTAGTATTAGTGAGATTGAGTTATGTTTACCATCATGGCTTTCATTCAGCATGGCTTTATACTGTAATTGTGTGTATGTGTGCAATGACAGCAATGACAGCTACTAATTCCAGAGGTAGATATATCAGTTTGTGCTCAGTTACATTTGCAATGTTATTAAACATTATGCAAATTTCATATATTGTGTGTCCGGAACTAGGAGTCTGTGGGTCAAGCAGTTCAAACAGCCTGTACAGGCCTCTGTATCAACTCTCAAGGTTCTGTTGGTGGCACCATCTGATGGTGTGTCTGGATATAAGACAGACAATGCGGAGCGTACATGGCTGGGATGTGAAGGGAGGGGTAAGGTATGGCACAGGGGGTTGTCATAACAGTACTGGACAAAGTTTGCTGTGGGACTATGACCTCAACATACTGGCAGGTCTCTGGGTCAAAGAGCATCTTGCGTTGTGGCAGTTGTGGCATGTCTACATAGAAGCACTGGCCAGTTTCAGGGTGTACCAGCATGTGTCGAGGATTTGACACATGCTGACTTCCATCCATTTCTGGATACAGCATATTAGCACCCCCATGTATGCCCTCAGCTCCCAAGGTTGTGATGAAAGGTGTGCATGGCTGGGTATCTGGAGAAGGTATGTTCTGGCTGGTATCGCCATTCTCCATCTGCTTAGATGACTCTTGTGGTACTGGGTAGCCATCTGCCGTGCATGGCTGAGAGAGCAGTCTTCCTTCCACAGATAATGATTTTATCAAAGGAACAGGACCACTTGCTGTAGCAGGCTGGTTGTGAGGTGGCGTTTGCAGCAAAATGGGGCCTTGAACATAACTAACTGTCCCCATGTTTGGAGAGATTGTCTGGTAGCCTAGTAGATTAGGTTTGTAGAAATATGATGGGAACACTGGTGCTGGAGAAACAGTTAAGATGCAGGCAGCAGGAGGCCCAGCTGAGCTTTGTGATTTGGCAGGTAGGCCTGGAGTCTGTTGACCATCTTTCTCTGCAGAGCATACTTGGTTGGGGAGCTTACAGCTACCCTGCTGGTCAGAACTTTCTATAGGTAGATAATACAGTGGTGCAGTTGCCAGTGGCTGCATTGGATGCACAACAAAGGTATCTGCAGACTGCTTATTTTTAGATGTGTTAGTTAAGATCCCCTTATCAGCCTGTATTGGCATGTGTGCACAAGTTGTTTGTTTCATGTATGTGTTGCTACATTGGACATTTGTTTGGCTGATAGCTGGTAGGCTGTCCTGTGCCTCTGGAGATTTTGACAATCCACAACTGTTTGTCTGGGCTGCACTAATTGGGCTGACCTTTGTAAATCCAGTATGGTGAATTTTGTCATTTGATTCCAGGATAGAGTCAGCCTTCATTGCACATTCTTTGGATGTGGTATCAAGAGAGGCCATATCCATGACAGGGTACAGTGCAAGAGGTAGAGTTGTTTTTGGCACATGGAGTTTTTCATCTTGCTTGCATCCCATCACTTTGCTCTCCCTTTTACTGATAACTGGATAGGGTGCTGCTGTTGTGAAACTTGGAACTGTGTCATCTAGCCCTTGTACTGCCTCACTGGGACCCCTGAATGACAGACTGTATGTGTTTTTCACTAGGCTCCGCATATCCCTCACCACATGCACAGGGGCTATTGCTCTGAATTTTCCTTGGTTCTGAATGCCCATATTTACTGACTGCCCAGAGGGCCTGAGTTTTCCCGTGCCACTCTCCTGATCTTTTTCCAGATTACACTGAGCAGACTGGGATAGGATATTATCTACCGTGTTTGTATCCAGACTACAGGCTAGCCAGGCAGACACTGTGGGATTTTGTGTACTTTCTTTCCTCTCACCTGGTTTCTCTTGCTTCTCAATGGGCTGATCCTTGACATAATGTTGTTTGTGGGCTACCTGCACATTGACACATTCCTCAGGTGCAGATTTCACTGTGGCTTGCTTGCCCACAGCTCCACTTGTCACTGCACTCAAGTTCCATGCTTTACCCTTTGCTGAGTCACAGGATAGCTTCCCTCCAGTGCCCTGGTTTGCCTCCTTCCTGGGACTCAGCTTCTCTTTTTCAGTTTCAGAATAGGCAGCTATTTCAGTACCACTTCCCTGAAACTGCATCCTGCCTAGGCCTCCAAGCAGAGGGTTGAAACTGTGTTTGGTTATCAATTTAGGAAGTATTTTGGAGCTGACACTGATATGTTCTTTGATAGAGCTCACTGTCTGGGAGTCAGTCTTTAGCATTGGACTCTGAAACGAAGTACGGCAACTTAAAAGCGGAACTGTAGCCAAGTTCACTTTATTACTTTCAGTGCACTCTTCCTTAGCACAAGAGGTCAGGTAATCAATATTATTGACTGTACCATCTGCTTTGATAGGACAGAAGGTTTGATCAGGAACATCCACACTGTGAAGGTTCTGTTCATGTTGCATCCTCTTTGAAAGAACATTTTTAATGATGCAGGAAGCCATTTTGGTTTTGCTGGATGTTTCATCCAATGATAAAGATTTCTGAAGCTTCTGCTTTTGCTCAGTTTGCCCAGACTTTGTTTCAGATCCATGTGAGTCCTGATGAAAGGCAGCAGGGGTACTATGCTGACGCTGGAGAGTGTCCCGAGGTCGGCTAGGTGTAGATGGAATAATGTCTTTTTCACTAGCATGAAACTCTGCGTTGTCCCGTCTTTTCAGCTGAATCTGTCTCTTTGGTACTGTCTTTGCATTTCTGTCCATTTCTTCATGGTTTTCCCAGGCTACATCAATGCATTCAAAACTGCTAGCCTCTGAGCACGCTGAAGTGTTATTATTGTTTGTTGTTATTATTGGCATCTTGAAGGATAAGACATCTTTGGACCAATCATAAAAGTCTCTATCAGAAGACAGCTGAGTTGAAGACCAACAGGTGGAGTTGAAAACATCCAGGTAGTTAGTTTCAGGACATGATGATCTTGTATATTCCAGTGCACCAAGGCCTCTTACTTCTGTGGTTGTTCCAGCCACCTTTGTAGCCATGCTGAATTTTCTTTTGGTATTGTCTGTAGAGCTGCAGTGATGCCTGGCGCTACTGCAGGGTGTTGGTGGAAGCGATGTGGACAACCCGATACCTTGTACGTTCTGCTTTTTCAACCTCCGGGAAATAGGAGGGCTGTGGGACTGAAGTTGGTTCCTGGTTGCAAGGAGACGTTTGGAACAACAACGTGGCAGGATTCCTGACTTCTGCCTGTTGGCTGCAAGTGTTGAGGTGCAGCTTGCAGTCGGTTTTCTATTTCCAGTATTGAGTGACAGCTCTGCCTGCTCTTTTCCAACCCCTATACCCTGCTCCTCCCCCTCCCATTTCATTTTACTGATGGTAGATTCACCATTGTCCAGTTTGAACTCAGTACTGGGTTTATAGTGAACATTTCTGGAGCTTTGTTGAAGTGTTGTGGGATGTTCTTCTGGCTTAATATCACTGTGTTCTTTGTTCCTTTCCTGGTTGTACTTTCCTTTACTTCTGGTCAAAATAGTATTGGGGGTAATTTTGTGCTCCAGGGAACCAACATTCTGAACTGGTTTGGTATCAGTTTGAGCAGCATTCTTCTTACTTTTGAAATAATCCCATGGTGTGGGGTCAAGTGTACTGGTGGGAGTACTGTCTTGGCCAGCATCTACAGAATTTATATTTATAAGATTCATATTTAAAATAGTTATTTTAGGGCTTGATGAAAATTGTTTTGATTCTATCAAAACAGGGTTTTTGGTAGAAATTTTATTTTGGCCATATAGTAGTTCTTTACTTAAAACATCCCGTGAAGTTCCTTTACCATCCTTCTGCTTTGTTTTGAGGTCTTGAAGTAGATCACTGTTCTCAGGTGAAGAATGTGTCAAGGTTTGTCCTGAAACAGCTACAGATTGTGAGGACTCAGATGAAGCATTCTTGCGTGGTGGGTCAGTACAGGTTGTCTGTGTTTCATCTTCCAAAGCCTCGCTATATTCACTGAGTGAACATAGGGCAGTGCAATATGAACTTGATGAGTCATCCAAGGCATCATCAGCCAGCGCTGGGTCACTCTCCTGCTCATCTTCTCTTGTTGTTTGACACTCTAAGTCATTTTTGTTCAGAGAAAATGATGAGTGAGTCACACATTTTAAAATGTCACTTTGAAATTTGCCCTCTGACATAGTTGCGTAGCAAAGGTCTGGAAAGTATATGCAAAAAAAATCCAGAATAAATTTCTTTATGCCAGTGCAATGGTACATGTAGTCAGACTTATAGTTGGATAACCAGTACTCTGAAGGTTTTGGATCAGAGAAGAAGCTCTGCACTGATACTCCAAGTCACTTTTGCTGATTCCCGTCCTCCAGAAAGGAAAAGGAGTGCACATTACTACTTATCACAAACATTGTACAAGAAGGACATGTTAATCATTGATTAGTTTAGTTTAAACATTCTGAGAACTTGCACTTGCTCCTGCTTTAATCCATGTTGATTTTTACACTGTTTACCTTAAAGCATCCAGTGCTCATCCAGTGTTTATGTTTTGCTGGTTATGTGAAATACTGAATATACTAGGGTGGCAGCTGCTAGTAATATACACGAAGCTCTCTTGCTTCCAAGACAATTTAAATCTCTTATGAGATCCAAAATACCCACCTGTTGCAAATCTTTAAACCAGCTGGTGCAGAACCTCCTGTAATTTCCAAAGCACTGTTGAAAAAAAAAAAGAATGAAAAAATATGACATGCATCTGTAGAATACTGTATATTTGTTTACACAGCTAAAATAAGAAATTAGGCCAATGACTGTCTTAAAACCTGTGTTAAAATAAATCATTTCCTGCAGAGGAAAGGAATCAGACCTTAATTTTTAGCTGTTGAGAGTTGGCCCAGTTTATAGGATCCAGGCCCTACAGGATTTGAGGTAGCAGCGTGGCAGTAAGCTTTTACAGCAGGTGCTGGTCTGGCTGTGTGGTGAGCTCGCCTCTGGAATCCAGTTTGCATGGCCAGTCCAGTTACAGGGCCAGTTATATATAACTCCCTCAGCCTCATAACATTATCATCAGAGAGATAGAGCTAGGGACTTTTGGAGAAGGCTTGGGAAGAACATACATCCTTCTAAATAGCAGCTTCAAACAGTGTGATTAAATGGGGGTCATCCATACTGTCCAATTTTACATTGATTTTGGATCAGAAGCCTTTATATGGTTACCAAACACATGATTCGGTCCTGAATTCAGTTGGTCAATATGTGTCAAGAGCTTCCAGTAATAACAATGCTGTTGGAAGCATTGAGGTCATTAAAGAGCAAGTGTGCATGCGTGTCCTCCAATAATTATTATTATTTTTTTGTCTGTGTGTTGTGCCAGTTTTCTCTGGGACCTCCACTGAAGGAAATGAGACCAAACATGTTATGAGAGCTGAAGCATGTGAACCAGTTGGTCTTTGGAAATGTTTTATTTGCATGATATAATAGGCTGTCTGAACATGAGCCTGTGGTATCAGTGCACACAAGCAGGTCTGGATATCTCAGATGTACATAACACCCTTTAAGCAGATTAGTGGGCAGTAGTAAGACTGTGGTACTAACGTGACTGAAAGCTATATTACATGACATGAAGGTTAAAAGTATTGCACACCCTTCATACTGGCCTCTGAAAAGTGATATGACATTTTAAAAACAGGAGTATTCCTTTCTGTGGTAAAATATTTTGCAATGTTTCATTTTCTTGGTAGACTATAAACCAAAAAACATTATTGCCGGGGTATTCTGAATGTGTAACTGTGTACGATATGAACAACAACAACAACAAATGAATGAATGGTTTATTCATTTAGTCATATGAACATAGTACAACATTTTTAATGTTCTAAAAATAATATATTTCGATTCAATTGGAGGAATATACTGTAGTATCAATAGTAATTGTAAGGTATCTTGGCAGCCAGCTATCAGACAGACTAAACAATGATGTAATTCTGAAAGGCACAGATGAAAACAAATTTTTGAATGTGCAAAATGTGACTGCATTAGTTATGTTCTAGAAAATGTTAACTTTTTTTTAATAATAGGCTGTCTTCTATGATTAAATTATAAGCCCTGTTGTGGCACTAGCAACCCAGTTAGCAGAAAAATAAATCCTCAGGCATTCTTAGCTACAAATATGATCATGTTAGACCATAGTCTTGTTAAGACTAGAGATATGTTCGTGTTCAAAGCTGTGGAAAGAACTTCAGTAATGCAAGTTATAAAGCAGTGAAATTAAGTAATGCTATCTGAAGTTAGTCATTGTTTGAGATTTCCACCAAATATGATTTGCTAGCATGAAAGTGTAAGTATATAGCAACTACAGTTCATGTTTAAAAGTATTGGCTCATAAAACAGATGCATTTTATTTGAAAAACATGTACAGTTTGGTCTGCCAGAGTGTCCAAAAAAGGGCCTGAATTTTTTTTTGTGAGAAAAATCAACCTTATATTTAAAAAAACATTTGAAAACAGTTTGCATCTTGTTTTCTGAATCGTGATATAAATAATAAATTCTAACAAATCCTTTTCTGAATGTGATATAAATAATAACTTCTAATAAATCTTTTTCCAGTTGTGATATAAACAGTAGCTTCTAATACATTTCAAAAAGTTTTAAAAAAGTTTGCATCTCCTTTACTGAATGTGATATAAATAATAACTTCTAATAATTTTTTCCACCAAATGTGATATAACTAATCATTTCTAATAACTAACTCTTTTCCTCATATTGTGATATACATAATAACTTCCAATAAATCTTTTTTCTGAATGTGATTTAAATATTAAAGTTATAATATTTTCTAATAAATCTTTTCCCCAAATGTGATACAAATAATAACTTCTAATAAATTCAAAATTTTGAAAAAGGTTTGCATCTCCTTTCCCGAATGTGATATAAACATTAACGTTTAATAAATCTTTTCCCCAAATGTGATATTAAAACAAAATTTGTATTTATTTACTTATTTACTTATTTACTTTTACAACCACTTTCAACCTCTTTTGTAATCAGTGATAGTGTCAAACCTTGGAATTTCATTTTAGCTTTCAAACTTCTCTTCTAAACTTCTCCCCAGAAATGTGTGAATGAATTATTCAGGGACTGGAAATGTAAAAGGGAACAAAAACAAAAACTATTTTTTTCCCATTCAATGTAATAAAAAAAAGCTAATAAAATCACTGTAAATTGTTCTAGAGTGAAAACATGATTTTAAAAAGTGCTTAACTGGTTAATAACTTTTTTCTAGTGTGATGTAAAGAAAGTATAGCCTAAACATTTTCTCAAGAAGCCTAAGTTCCTGTTCAGAATTTGTCATATCATGCATGCCAGGTTTTCAAAGATGGGGCGATGGCAAGAAAATCTATATAGGAAAAACTCTTCTATGATTCTTCAAGCAACAAATCAAAAAGGAGATGAAGATGCTCTGAAAATATTCAAAATAAATACACGTTGGTGTAAATGCAGTGTTTGGTTTTATTTATACCATACACATCATATAAGCAGAATAGGTTATCATATGGAAAGAAAGTTATTATTAACCATTCTTTTATTTTGTTCCAAATAATAAAGAACATTTCTAGCTAAATGGGGCGTGGAACACTGGAGTGGGAACGTTAAATGGTCGTTTCTGTTCAGAACGAACCAAAATGAAAAATAAATCTGATATAGATATAAATAATAACTTATAATTACTCTTTTTTATAATGTGATATAAAAACTCATAATAAGTCCTTTTCTGAAAACTTTTCTTTTTTTTTTTTAACTTTTATAACAGCCTACAACCTCTTTCATACCCTGGACTTTCCTTTGTAGTTTTCATACTTTGTATGTATACAATTTATATATTTTTAAAAACCCTGCAAAATAGAGATACATTTGTATTTCCACCCAGAAATGTTTGAAGGAATTACTTCTGGTCCGAATACTGAATACAGAGGCGTGTTTACACTCAAGTGGCCATCTAGTGTTCAAACATGGATAAAGCATCTTAAAGAACCGAGGTCCCCTAATTTGAAAACACTAACAATTATTCAACTCAGTTCATACAAACCAGTGATTTATTAGCTAATTTCCTTATGACACAAATTGTACCTGAGACTACTATTGTTTTAATGAAATGAAATGTTTCTACATAAAAAAAAAATACTATAAAGATCAGTAAACAGTAATAAATGAAACAAAAAATAGCAAGTAGTCTCAGGTACAATTAGTGCAGTTTTATAAAGAAATGAGCTGTAAGTTTT
>JAOTRR010000022.1:13645206-13655489 GCA_028570945.1 Gogo arcuatus
CATGTTATATGGATTGGAGACTGTGGCACTGACGAAAAGACAGGAGGTGGAGCTGAAGGCAGCAGAGTTAAAGATGCTAAGATCTGCATTGGGAATGACAAAGATGGACAGGATTCAGAATGAGTATATTAGAGGGACAGCCCAGGTTGGACAGTTTTGAGACAGAGAGAGATGCTGAGTATATTGGGAAAAGGATGCTGAAGATGGAGCTGCCAGGCAAGAGGAAGGCCTGAGAGGAGGTTTATGGGGGTGGTGAGAGAGGACATGCAGGTGGTTGACATGACCCAAGATGCTGAAGACAGGATAAGATAGAAATGGATGAACCGCTGTAGTGACCCCTAACGGGAGCAGCCTGATAGAAGACATTGGTACAAACCTATGATCTGAATTTCAGCCAGCACTACTGTCTGAGCTACATTTATAGAAAATGAAATTAACACATTCTGACCAAAAAGAATCAAGAATGCAACAGTGTCTCCAATGATTTTGAAAACTTTATTGGAGATACTTGAGGATCTTGCAAGCCAATACAAATTAATACAAATCTCAAGCTCCTTTATGTTCTTAGGTTTACACAAGTGTACTGCCACAACCAGTTTTCAGTATGGTTCAGCTCACTGCAAAACACTGACTGTGTTCCTGCCTCCATTTCTGTGTTGATCTGACAGAAGCATCAAGGCTTTCAAATAAAATATCTAGGTACTTAATGGAATTCCTGAAGCCATCAATACTCACAAGAGCCCACAGAGCCAGCCATGAGTGGACAACCAAGAAAGTTGTCCCAAGCCAGGTGGTGTCCCAGAGACTCTACTGATCTGTGGAATAAGCCTATTTGTTTAATGTTGCTCCAAAAACAGAGGTTGGGCGTTACGCCTGACCAGCCTGCCTGAACCACTAATCACAAAACAACCCCAAAGCATAAATAAGTCACTATAAATTTTCCAGTAGATTTAGGGCCTTTTCTTGCATCCCAGCTGCTTTTCCACCAAACATGCACACAGCAAATGGTGTACATGGACAAAAATTTCAGTGTTAAAAAAATAAATAAATAAAAACCCACACAATCTCTTGTAAACTTTGTAACGCTTATTTCATTCATTAATTTTTGTTTATACTTTTCAAAGATGCGGATAATACTAGTATTGAATGACCTAAACATTTTTTGTACTTCACCTGAGAAATTTTTTACATTAACTTTTCATTCTGATTTTAATAACCTTGAAATCCCAACTGGACTAGATCACATATGCTTATAGAAAAAGAACTCTAGAATTGTATTACTACGTGGGGAAACCCATAAAAAAGGTTCAGCAGTGTTGACCCCTCAGAAATGGTTCCACATAAAACCATTTTTGAAAGCCAATAGCCTAAAGGCTACAAAGAACCCTTGCGAAACCCCTTTTTTTTTTTTTTTTTTTTTTTTTAAAAGATTGTGTAAAACCAAGATGCAAGTTTGGCCAAGTGGAATATTAACTAGGTGGAAATTACTTGCAATTACAGGTGCTGTTTAAAAAATTTGCAAGTTTTGGGTTAGGTGCTCATAGTACCATGGTTATATGCATTAATGACAAGGTGAAACATTTAATACATCTTTATTGGTTTTGTTTTCCACTACTTTAAAGTTGTACAAAACATGCAAGGTACAAAAGAATGCAAAGAACTACCAGCAACCAAGTCAAAGACAAAAGTGGAAACCAAGGGACTGGATGTAATGTTTGCAAACCATGAACAGCAAAACAAAGTGCTTTTGGGGGCAGGACTTTATAAAGTGTAAGCAAGTGGCTATGCAAGTGAAGATATAGTTAGTGACAGAGAAACAAATTAGAACTTAAAAGAACAAAGTGAAAACATACTGTGGATGTTAATGAAGAACATGACAGTGAAGCCATGTTATGAAGATGCCATTTGATCTTAAACTACCACCAGTGTGCTTTGTGCATGCAACATCTTAAGCTAGACAAGCAAAGTTACACTTATCCCTGGAAAACATGGTTTAGACACGGTCTGTAGAAAATCATGGTAAGTCAGTAAAATCTCCATAGTGGCTGTTCACTCTGGAAGGCAGGTTCACTGCATGTGTTGTCAGTCTCCAAGAGAAACCTCAGCCATCCCATAACATTCTCCTCAGAAGTTAGGTGGCTGTTAAAGGTATACCCCAATCCAGAAGACTGGTCTTGCTGGCTTATCATTTCAGCCTACACGGAGGAAGGAGGGGGGGAAAAAAAAAAAAAACAAAACAAAAAAACACACAAACATGCCTAAGACACTGCTCAAAAGTCAAAGAGGGGGAAAAAAAAAAAAAAAAAGTCAAATCTTGTTCCACTCACTTGAGGCACAAGAGGTTTCAAGAACCCATTTGTTGAACCCTCAGTCAGTTGAGCAAGTACAGAAACACTGGGGTCAGATGTTTCCAACTTCCTTGCCTTTTCTCCCTTTCCTTCTTCTAGGTCAGTGTTCATTTGCTCAAGCAGACCCTGCCTATGAGCAAATGCAAGTTAACATGGGAGGGGGGATTGACTAACTTTCTAAGGAACTTTGTATGCAGTTATGTACACAAACTACAAGTGTATATACACCTCACTGGCTAATATTAGTAGCACCTATACCACAGATCTCAGTGAATATCCATGGCATGGTTGTTTGTGCGAGATGGGATGGTTTGAGTATTTCAGAAATCACTGATCTGGGATTGGTACACAACATTCAGTGAACAGCAGCAGCTCTGCAGGCAGAAACACCTTGTTGAGACAGATCAGAGAAGAATGGCCAGAATGGGTCAAGTTGACAGGAAGTCTACAGAAACTCAAGCACTCTTTACAGTCACGGTGAGCAGAAAAGCATCTCAGAATGCACAACACATCAAACTTTGAGGCAGGTGGCCTACAAGAGTGACTTTCAGGCTCAACGTCCATCAGACAAGAATAGGAATCTGAGGTTACAATGGGCACAAGCTCACCACAACTGGATAGTTGAACATTAGAAAAAGACCAGGTAATTGTTCCCCCCCTTGAGTGAAAATCCCAGGAAGAGATCAGCAATTTCTGAAATAATAAACAACTTGCCTGGCACCAACAACCAGGTCACTGAGATTTCTCGTTTTCCCCCCCCTATTCCGAGGTGAACTGAACATTAACTGAAGCTCTTGACCTGCATCTGTACGATTTTATGGTTTGCACTGCTGTCATAATTAGCTGAGTGGATAGTTGCATTAACACGGAGGTTTACAGGTGTTCAATAGGTTTTTGATACCAGGAAGAACCCAGAAATTCAGCAGTCACTATTCAGTTTATAATTTGGAATGAAAGTTTTCACCAGATATGCAGATATGATCAACTCATACTGGACAGAAAATTACCAAACTGCAACATTCATTACATATTTTAAGCCCTCAAATGCAATTATACATACAGTTGATCGACTGGATCGTTTCCTTCACTTCCTTGAGAAGTCAATGGTGGGTCCCATGCATGCAGCGCTCTCCTCCAAAGTCTGACTTGCATATCCCAAGATCTTCGGCTATACTTGCGATATTTGTTGGGAGTGGATGGGTGGAACCCAGGGATGCGAAAACACCTGAAAGTATAGTGTAAGGATGTGAAGATATCATCTATAACTTCAGTCTACAATATATATAAAACAATACCCATATATTGAGGCAAGTGCTTTATTTTTATACCTTAAATCCCAACTCCATTACCTACACTGGATAATTACTGCAGTGATTAATATGTTTCAGCAACAATTCTTTTAACCCTAATTGATGCAGTGAGTAGCTTCTCATTTCTTAAACAAACATGTCAGAAGACGTATCCCGTGGTCATGGGAAGTGTTATTGCGTTTCAGTATGGTCAAATTATTGGCCTGCATCAAGCAAACAAAAACAACTAAGGAGACTTCTGAAATGACTGGAATTGGGTTAAGAACTGTCCTGGAAGGATAGTGGTGAACTTTCAACTTCGCGGAAGAAATAGTCGGAAAAAGGTCTTGACTGACCGTGTTCGGAGATCACTTAAAAGCTTGGTCAAATCGTTTTTTTGTGCTGGGGGGGGGGAAGAAATACACAAACCACCCCACACACAACAAACCCAAAACAAAAAACTTTAGAGTGGTTCAACTCTGTCAAGACAAGATCTTGTCAAAAGATTAATGCAACTCTGGATGGAAATAAGTGTAACATTGTTTGAACAACCTTATACAACGCCAAGGCAAATGCATGCCATAATCAAAAGGTAAAGACAGCCCAACAAAATATTAGAGTGCAACTTTTTTTTTTTGCCAGGCAGTGCATGTATACAATTTTGAGCTTTAAAAAAAAAAAAAGAAAAGAAAAAAAAAAAAGTTCAAAAGTCTGAGATCACTAATGAAAAATGTTTCCATTTTACATCAATACAAAAATTTATATCAGTAATAACTTGAGTAAAAAGTAGAACCTTAAACATTTTACACAAACTTCATTCTTTCTTAGTATTTGGTTATGGCCCCCCTTTTGCTTTATTGACTGTGCATTCAAGCAGTCATTGATACAAGTTTGTGTAAAACTTGGCCATCCACTACTGTATCAGATTCGTCAGTGTTGTCAGGACACTTGCCTCAAGGCTCAAAGAACCTGACCATTTGTACAAAATGAGTTAACACGGTAAAGACCACAATTTTGCTTAAAATTTAAACAGCAACCTAGAAATAGCCATTAAGAGATATTGCACATTTGTTTTTATTATTTTCTTTTAAAAAAAGAAACCTTTCATTATTTTCACCATTTAAAAACAATCCCAGATCCCAGTCTCAGACTTTTGGACCCTGCTGTATGTACCCCATGAAAAACTTGTATTACAAACTGTTTTATAAAAGTGTAAAGGGGGGGGGGGCCTTGAGACAACCCACCCCACACCCACACTCCGGTGTACTTAAAATCTGTACATATTATTGGATAAAATCTATATAGAGAGATGAATAAAGTCATTCCTACTTTGGCACTTGCTTCACATAGTTCTGGTAACCACAAGTGTTCTTTCCATACTGAATCTGCTTTTGTCTTCGCTTTAACACAGACTCATTAGTCTCAAAAAATGATGGATCCACACTGTGAGAACGCCACCGGAGCCTTGTTGGGGATCTAGGAAGAATGATGGCAACAATATCTGATCAAGAGATTGTTCATTACTGATCATGCCACCACCACACTGTAGGAAACATGCACCGGACCTCTTGAGCTCATCTAGATCTTCTGTCCCAACAGCAACGTTAACTGTAGAAATCTTCAGGATGCACCTCTCAAGAATAGAGGATCTAATTAGATTCCAAAAAAAAAAAAATCATGTTAAAATACAGATACAGCAAGTTTGCTTGAATTTGGGCTTCACAGTAAACATAACTGTAGAGCAGAAGACAAGACCTGTGAGGTTTGTTCGTGGTAGAGGAATTCTGATTTCCACCCATAGGTGAAGGGGGCGTCCTGGAGCTACAGAATTGCACAGAAAGATAAACAAAGCCACACAAACAGACCAATACTAAAACTTACTAGGTCACAAACCACAAAATTTCAGCTGAAACAGTAACAGAAATTTGATCTTGCTGCTTCTTACCTGACCAGGCTATCATATACTGAGCTGCAGCCTGGGAGCAGCCAAGGCTCTGGACTACCAGGGGAAAGAGGCAGCCTGAGCTTCCTGTCTTGTGGTAATTCAGGGTTGGGACATGGGGGGAAAGCCAAACCCCTAAAATACAAGACCAACAAAACCTAATTAAGAAGAACATATTCATAACAGTAACAGGAAATTCATAACAGTAACATAAAGTAATAAGCTGGACCTTGAGTCCAAAGAAC
Organism: Gogo arcuatus; assembly: GCA_028570945.1. Lineage (NCBI taxonomy): Eukaryota > Metazoa > Chordata > Actinopteri > Siluriformes > Anchariidae > Gogo > Gogo arcuatus. Next base: position 13,651,031 of record JAOTRR010000022.1, read on the forward strand.
TTTGAAGTAGGGTTTCAATGGGGGTTGTCATGCTGACTTTGCCACATAGTAGGCCTCATAGTTTGAAAGAGCTTTAAATCAGCACCAGGTGCTGCAGGGCGGAGCTACACAAATAAGCCAGCAAATGCCATCAATTACTGTGGGATTTCTGTGATGTTCTGTTGTCTTCCATTTATTCTGGTGTAATACTGCCCTAATATAATACAAACTTTCTTCCTTCGTAATTCATGTTCTTGTTTTTAAGTGACTCATGTTGGTCTTTAGTGTTCAGTGTGGCCCAAGATCATCTACAACTGTCTCTAACCTTTAGACATTATAGGAAGGGACTCAGTGCTGATATTCTCTCCAGCACAGCTTTCACCATATATTTATTGAAATGTCAGGTTTAGTGAAGTGTACAGTCATGCTGATTTGACCTCATAGGTCTCAAGTGCTCGTTTAACACCTAGTAAGCTAATGGAACAGCCCTTAACATGGTGGCATGATTCAATCAAGGGGAATTGGTGAAGATTAATCCTTGAGGATACATTGTAAATGTGGGAGTTTTAAAACAATCATCCAGACCTTATTTATTTATCGCAAATAAGAACAAAAACACAATGTTTTATGTTTGTGGATTTTTTTTGTGTGGTTGTTGATTTTTGCCACTGTTTAGGTCTCATTTAACATGTGGCTCTATCAGAGCTTTTATTTTGAAATGGAAAGGTAAACGTAAAAGTTCCGGTTTATATCACAGACAGGAAGAGGATCTGTGGTGCAAGATGGCGTCCAGCAGTAGTGTAAGAATTATTTTGGGTTTAATCGTTGATTTCTAAACAGAATTATTATTTGTTTAAAAAACATGGGTATATTTTAATGATGATACTGATGTTAAATTAAAAGTATGTGTTTGAATAAGATGCAAAGTACCAACTTTAGCTATTAAGCCAAACACAACACACATTGCTAATGTTAGCTGCTTAGCAATGTATTGTTTTTGTGATTTAAAAAATAAATAAATAAATAAACCAATCGAAATGTCCTCCGGTTCTTTACTAAGGTTGTGAATTATAGGTTTTTTTTGTTAATGTTTATGTAGTAGACAGTTTGTTCGTTCACATTTCTTATGACAACCATATCCAGTATTACTTATTTATCTAATCTTTACATTTGTTTTCAGCGGCGTAACGATTCGATTCAGAGTCGTGTTGCAGTGATATATTGATTCATTATGCATTTTGAATATGTCTCCTTCACATTTCTTATATGTACACTCACATGAGATGAATCAAATTGTTTGTTCATTTCTTTTAATAAACTCTGTTCAGTAGAACATGAACGGTCTATTCATAGGGGTGGGCATGTTTAGATCACGTGACCAGAAGGGGGCGGAGTCACTTTAGGAAAAGAAGCAATTAATCAATTTATTAAAGTCTGAGGGGTGGTGCAGTGGTTAGCTCTTTCACCTCACAGCAAGTAGGTTCTGGGTTTGAATCTTTCTGAGTAGAGTTTTGCAGGTTCTCCTAGTGCCTGTGTGGGTTTCCTCTGGGTGCTCCGGTTTCCTCCCACAGTGCCAAAACATGCAGATTAGGTCAACTGGCTACTCTAAATTGCCCATAGGTGTGAATGTGAATGGCTGTCTCTCTGCGTTAGCCCATAACAGATTGGTGACCTGTCCAGGGTGTACCCTGCCTCTTTCATAGTGTCAGCTGGGATTGGCTCCAGCTCACCCACGACCTGCAATGGATAAACGGTACAGCGAGCGAGCGAATGAATGAATGATTAAGGTCTGAAAAAAAGACCAGTATTAGTAGAAGAGTGTGTATTGAATCTGTATTAACTGTGTGATTGTTAGTAGGTTTTGTAACTGTTGAACTAGACCACTCTTTATTTGTGTATGCAGTACTGTTGAGGTGCGATGATCACCGTGTTACATAGATGGAGTCTTAGAAAAAGGTCTAAACTGGATAAACTGTGTCTGTTATTGATTGCAGTAGCAGCTATAAAAGTATAACACCATGAGATATATACTAGACTATCCCTCTACACTACACTCAAATTATTCTAAAATATAGTATAATTTTCATCCATTATGAAGAACACTAGTCTAAAGCTGTGTTTATACTGTATGAATTTGCTGTGGCACACCATAAACAAATTCTTTGGTCGTGAGTTGAGATGGGTTGTCTTAGAATGCATAATGTGACATGCTCACTGGTGGCCAATTTAGTGCCATTGCAACCGAAGACAGCCAACGTTCTGACCATTTTTGAGAAAATCTTTGATTAAAATCTCAGATTGTGAATGCTGCTCTGATGCTTGTCTAATAGCCAACAAGAGGAGGACAGCATAGGATGATGTGAAAAATGAAATTAATCTTTGGTTTGTGCAAGTAATTATTTAAAATACTTAATACTTGCTCAATTAATTAATATAACATTACCAGCATACATACCTGGCCCCTCAAACAGTGCATTTCAAAGCTAATGGACAGGGAAAAAAAATCTTTATCTCAAACTCAATTTAAAGAATGAGATTTCCATGTAGTAGTCTTTCACCCAGCCTCAAATGACTCCAAACTCCTCTTCCTTTTAAAACGTGTTTTCTCTGAGAATAACATTGATGCTATTAAACTGAGTGCTATGTAAATAATTTTTTATGTCTTTAATAGGCAAAGAATGATTTCCGGCGTAAGTGGGACAAAGATGAGTACGAACAACTGGCTCAGAAACGAATCACAGAGGAAAGAGAGAAAAAAGATGGTGAGTACATTATAACACAAGGCATAATCTCTTAATGTAACTTAGTACACTAATTGTATTGTAGTGTATTACAGCATCATCAAATGTTGACAGAAAAACTTCATTACTTTAAGTAAGACATTGGCAGGTCTTATGACTCGGCAGAGATTTGGCACAATCGATTCAGATCTTGTGGTTTCAGTGATGGTCTAGACAATAATAAAGTGCCCATTGAGTGTATATTTAATTAATCCATTCATCTCTCTATTCCCTTCTCTAGGGAAACCTGTCCCCCCAGTCAAACGAGAGCTCCTCCGACACAGGGACTACAAGGTGGATTTGGAGTCTAAGCTGGGAAAGACCATCGTCATCACCAAGACCACACCACAGGCTGAAATGGGCGGGTGGGTCACTGATGCACGTCTGCTTTCCAAATTTCTGCAGCATGAATACATGTGCTTTTTCACATAGTCACCCTGATGTACCTCCCATATCAGTGGTTGTGAATGAAAGTTTAAGGTTTGGTTGATTTTTAAACTGAAATTGGCCACCTGGGATCTTCATACTCAAAAGCAAACCATTTTAGTTTAGTTATTTACTCTTTGGCTTATGTGACTGCTATTTATAAACCACTGGAAAAATATCGTCACGATACTCAAGCCACTTATTCACTATAAACCCCAATTTATGGGGTGTGTCACCACGAAATGAGTCCATCCATCCATTATCTATACTGTTTATCAATCAGGGTCACAGGTGAGCTGGAGTCAATCCCAGCTGACTCAAAAAGCCATTCACACCTATGGGCAATTTAGAGTACCCAGTTGACCTAATCCGCATGTCTTTGGACAATGGGAGGAAACCAGAGCACCTGGAGGAAACCCACACAGGCAGAACATGCAAACTCCATGCAGAAAGGCCCTGGTTGGCCATGAGGTTCGAAACAAGAACCTTCTTGCTGTGAGGCAACAGTGCTAACCACTGCACCACCAAAAATGAGTCCAGTTGGTCATAAAATGAAAAGTTGTTTTATTGGATATTTTGGTGACACATAAAGTATAGATTAATTAATGTATTAATGGCAAAATTAGAAAAACGAAAAAAAACAAAAAATGTGGGTCATTGTTTGACGCACCCTCACTTCAAATCACTGTATCTCAGAATGAACTTTTGCTACACTGGACTCATTTTGTGGTGACACACCCCATATTGTTAGACATTGAATATATATTCAGTAATTGTGCCTGTACTGTAGGTCACCTATACAGCTTGGATAAAGCTCATGTCTGGAAATTTATTTGCATGCATATGTGCATATGAGAGGAACATTTGTACGTTTTAATATAGAGATTGAATTAATTCACGGCCTAAGGCACTGACAGAAAAAAAAAATCAACCTGCTAGGTGTATGAACAGTGTGAGTGGACAGTTTAAAATGAACTTGATTCTGAAGAAAACCTCAAATCTAGCAATACTGGTGACTAAGTGGTTGTTTGGTGATGTTGCCAAATGTGCCCATGTGGGTTTCACACTACTTCAGCAAGTGGAGTAATCAGATCACAGGGTGTATTACAAGATGCATTTGACCCCATTGACATGCTGTCCACTTGTGATCTGATCACACTGAAGCAGATATTAATACTATTTAATATAAAAACGCAGGTGATTAGAGAAAATCGTGTGTGCTGATTGGTCGAGAAATTCGGACTATTTCTCGATAATCACCTCGAGCGACTCGG
>JAOTRR010000022.1:13713230-13725368 GCA_028570945.1 Gogo arcuatus
TATACACACACACACACACACACACATATATATATATATATATATATATATATACCGGACCTAGTAGCAGGAGTTAGTTGGTGTTATTCAGAAAGAGACCAGGATTGTGAAACAGCCCTACAGTGTAACTGATTTGAGTTTGTAGGTGAAATATTTAGTAGCTAAAATGTTAAGATACATGTTTGCCCGAATTTGTTCAATATTTGAAATATCTGAATTATCATCATAAATTAAATCTGTGCTGCAGCCACATGGTGCTTTTTTTTTTTTTAACACCAAAAATCTTGGGTTGCAAAAGTTTGTGCACCCCTGCTACAGAACGTTTACCCTTACCCCTTTTCTCCTTTATTGATGAACTTTTGTACTTCTTTGACTCCTCGGCGAATCTGTTTGTGCTTGGCAGCTGCAGAACAACAGAAAAAAAAAAGATTTTATATAATAAATAGCTTGCACTGTATTAAATAGGTAATAAACTCACACATGACTTGACATTTGGGAAATGAGTCCAGTTGATGTTTCACACTGTTGTTTATAATTATACGTTTAATTAAACTTGTTCGAGGTCGCAAACTAAATCTAGAAATTCTCCCGCTTACCTTTTTTGACGCATTTGTACAGCTTCTTGCTTAACTTGCGCGAGGCCAGAGGGTTAGCGATGGGGTTGATATTAGCCAGTAATTCCTGGTAGGATTTCTCCGTCCCTCCGGTTTCCTCCTCAGGAGCACTTTTCTCTTTCTTTGTCTTTGTCATATTTACAACCGTAAAATAAAGACCGAAACTTTAATACTTTCGCCCCCCCCTAACAACTGTTTCTCTGTACAACACACACGTGCTACACCTACCGGCGAACTTCCGGTTCTCGTTCGCAACTTCCGGCGCACACTGCAGACTCGCCGGCGAACACACTGCCCCCTAGCGGACCGGAGCTGTCTTACGCTTTCGTCCTCAAGCTAGCTTAGTAACTATATCAAAACATTGAAAGCACGTTCAAATGTTTTTGTTGTAATGTAAATATTTTATAATCAGGGTAATATTGATGGAATACGAACCAAACACAACATAACGTTTTACATTTTAATATTACTTTAACAAAAATAATGAGTGATAAACATGCTGTGCAACACTGACATCATGCACACAAAATCCATATCTCCCATATGCAACTTAAAGCAAAAGTCTAATTCACACTGGCCTGGGAACTATACAAAATCACAAAACTTAAAGACTGCAAAACTTTTAAAATATAAATATCAAACAGGTTCCTCTCTACCTCGTGTGAACTTCATACTCCAATGTAAGGTGCACCATATTTTCAAAGCTAGACAATTACAAAAAGAGGAAATGCTAAAGTTTGTTATTTTGACACTACTGATCTCTCATTAAGGCACAAAACCACAAACTTTTCTAAAGCGTCAGTCTCTACAAAAAAAGTTAAAAAACATGTTGAAAAACATGTTGAGTAAACCAACCAACTCATTTCGTCCCCCTTCTTACATTATATAGAGAAATATTATAATCTCTACAGTACAAATAGGATCATCACAGTGCAAAGCCTTAGCATCAATACTAACAAGGGGATGTTTACAATTTTAATCATTCAAGGGAAAAAAAGAAGGAAATTAAATTGCAGCCAAAAACAAGGTCCAGTGAGTGACACTAGTTTACATTTAAAGTACAAATAAATATAAGCTAGTTTTCAGTATGGGTGGCCTCATGTCCTCATATATACAACTACTGTCATTTTCAGTACCAATTTCTGTAAATAAATGAACAAAACAAACCACAGTCTATAAAACTGGGATAATACAAAATCAAACAAAATAACAGATCCAAGAAATAAACCTGTGGACTGCAATAAATAAGAAATACTTATTTTAAACTACAGAAATGATCAATCATCATAGGCCTTATGGAAACATGGCACCAAGGGGCTAATATTGTCTCATGACATATTGTCATTTAAAAAAAAAAAAAAAAAAAAAGGGCAGCAGTGTGAATGCGTATACCAGTCCACTGACACATTTAATGAATGGAGCTAATGGTAAGACTGGTAACATGATACATGCATATAAGAGGAGCCTGTGTGTGGATGGTATGAAGATTTAAAATATAGTTAAGTAAATATAAATGTAAGCAACACGCACAGGCCATAGGAAAAAAAAAAAATCAGGCTGTTATGCGCATTAACCTTTTCAAATTATCCCAATTCAGTGTGAAAATGGTGAACCTGGCAATATTAGGCGGTCTTTTGGTGTTGTCAGGGACGGATCAGTCCACACTGGCATTCACATTACGTATGTAACGCAGCCACATGCATCTCAGACCACCTCCGCAAGACGCATTTGACCCCATTCACACTTAGCGTCATCCATTTGTTCGCCGATCATCCGAGGCTAATGTTAATACCAATGTGTGTGCACAGATACAAATTCCCAGATTTCCTCTTGGGGATCAATAAATGTACATGAAAAAGCAGAAAAAGGACAAGACTAAGGCCAATACAAAGGTGTAATCAAGAGTCCTGTGTTTTCACAGCGATCCCCACACGTGCATGGCGAATAGTGCGCCCGTGCAGCACGTAACCTTCTTGCTTCACAGTGGCTACGGTACCCGGCTCGAATCCTTCAGCTGGGGTATGGCACACTATCTCATGTTGGTAGGGGTCGTATGCACCACCCACAGGCCTCATCTTCTCCAGCCCATGCTTTGCAAACACCTGTTGCAGTTTGTTCTTTATTTCAGTCAGATTCTGAGATTCTTTTTCCAGCATGTCTGCCACCTCCACTAGGTCACGGCAGAAACTCTGAATTCCTGTACAAGAGACAGAACCATTAAAATCTTGGCACACAATATTCTGGAGATTATAAGACTTAAAAAAAAAAAAAATTTACCCTTACATTAGCAATCTTTTCACTGAGAAATCTTAACAACAGAGTACGGTTCCTGGTGCATTTCTGGTGCCAAAGTCACACCAACAAGCATATAAATATTATGTGCCTGGCTTTTATAAGCCTTCTTTTGAAAGCTATTTTTACTAATAATATTTCTGCTTCTAAGACAGCCCGTATACACTTTAATAGGAACGCCTGTACACCTGCTCATTAATCCAGTTGTCCATTCAGCCAATCATGTGGCAGCAGTACAGTGCATAAAATTATACAGATACTGGTCAAGAGCTCCAGTTAATGTTCACATCAAACATCAGAACGGGGTAAAAGTGTGATCTCTCTGACTAACCACGGCATGGTTGTTGATGCCAAGTGGGCTGGTGTGAATATTTCATAAACTTGATCTCCTGGGATTTTCACACACAACAGTCTCTAGATTTACACAGAACGGTGCAAAAAAAAAAAAAAAAGTGGGTAGAAACACCTTGGAAAATGGCCAGATGGTTCAAGCTGCCAAGAAGGACATAGTAACTGAAATAAGCACTCTTTACAACTGTGGTGTGCAGAAAAGCATATCAGCATGCACAAAACATCAAACCTTGAGGTGAATGAAGCTCTTGACCTGTGTATCTGCATGATTTGATGCATTGTGCTGCTTCCACATGATTGGCTGATTGGATAACTGCATAAACAAGCAGGTGTTCCTATAAAAGTAGAAGTCATATTTCACAAATGATTTTCTTACCCTGTGTCCAAAATGGTGCTCTATTTCATGTAAATAACATTATGATTAAGATTTACCCTCTAGGGTAAATTATTTACACACTAACCCTAAGAAATGCATTGTAGAATTTCTTGAACGTATTCACGCATCTACAAAATAGCAAGGCTCCCAAAAAGTGTACTGTGTATTAAACAGGATGCATTTGCAGGCAAACCCTTGCCATTTTGATAAAAGGCAGGAAGTGGATGAAAAGTATTGCTAATTTGTTTACTTCCAGTGAATTATCATTATATAACCATGACTCTGCATGTACCAGGATTTAAGAGTTTGCCTGTAATTGTTAAAGCTTGTTCTGAGCTCTTGGTTAAACCAAGCCTAGAAGAAAGGGACCAGGAACCCTGGAGTCGATTTTAAGAACCATTTGCTCCACAGTGGAAAAGTAGCTAGTGTCTGTTCAAAGTACATAGCTTTACCAAAGATCTTCGCATCCTCCACAAACTTCTGAGTTCTTCTCCGAACAGTATCCGAGTCAGTCAAGGCCCTTTTGTATCGGTGCTGTCGAATACACAGAGACTTCACATTAATTCACAATCAATAAAAGGTCCTAGGTCTACTCACAGCTTGTACAGGGAATATTTTTATCTTATTACTTTACTTAATGGAAGTGAAAAAGCACTGTTCCTATTTGGGACTTTACATGTGATTGAGAGATCAGATCACCACAAACATTTTTGAAGCTCACATCAATGTTTTTAGAGTTCATTTATTAGTTGAAGATTATTCTAAACTAAAGAGCCTTTTGGAATAACTGCTGTAACAGATATAAGTGACTCACAGTGAGATCCCGGACTTGCTCCTCCAACTTGTTGGTTTTCATCTCCAACATCCTGATGTGTGTTACAGAGAGACTTTGCTCATCATCACCATCATCATTGTGGCAGTCATCGCCCGTAGTGCGCCTCTCCGCGGCAGTGCTGGAGAAGCCAATACGAGTCCTAACATGCAAAAAGGAGCAAAGAGCAAATATTTACTCAAGCAAAAGTAGAAGTGCTGACTGAGGTTACTGTGTACAAAATGATAAGGACACGGAGATAAACTGGTTGGCTATTAACAGGAATGTGTAATCCTGTACATGTCGACATACAGCCCGGTCCATAAATATTTGGACACTGACACGTTGCTTTAGTTGTGTACCACAGTATACTGGAGTTGGGGAAAAAACCCAAAATGATCTAAATGTGCAGACTTATCTTTAATATGAGAGTATTCACATCCAAATGGGGTGAATGGTGTAGGAATTGCAGCACTTTTTATACGTGGTCCCCATATAGGGTCCAAAAATAATTGGACAAACAAATTAAATTGCCATTTTTAATTCCTGGCAAATCCTTTGTAGTCAATGACTCCCTGAAGTCTGGAACCCACAGACATTATGTTTCTTCCTTGGTGATGCTCTGTCAGACCTTTACTGCAGCCGTCTTCAGTTTCTGCTTGTTCTCGGGGTGTTTTGACTTCAGCAAGTGAAATGCAGCTCAATTGGATTCAAGTAAGGTAATGGACTTGGCCATTGCAGAACATTCCACTTCTTTGCCTTAAAAAAATCTTTCGAAGTAACCCACCATCATTGTCCATCTGCATTGTGAAGCACTGGCCGATAGGTTTAGAAGTATTTAGCTGAATCTCCATGTGAACAGCAGCAGATTCCAGATTCAAATGCAACATTTGAAATGAAATCAACTCTAGATCTTTTCAACTCAAATATACTGTGATAGACAACCAAGATAAAAATAATTCCGTCAATGTCCAAATATTTATGGTCCTGACAAATACACGTTCCCTCCAAAAATATTGGAACATCAAGGCCAAAAATGTTTTGTTTTATATTTTTTTTGCTATATACTGAAGACATTTGGGTTTAAGATCAAAAGAAGAATATGAGAGTATCAGAATTTCAGTTTTCGTTTCCTGATTTTTTTTTTTTTTATCTAGATGTGTTAAACAACTTAAAACATGGCACCTTTTGTTTGAACCCACCCATTTTTCTAGTGATCAAAAACACTGGAACATGTGACTGACAGGTGTTTCTTTAAGCCGAGGTATACCTTGTTCGACTGATCGTTTAAACAATTAACAGCTCTGAAATTCTACTCTTGGTTTGACCCCTTGTTTTAGCTGTGAAGGCTGCATTGTTAAAAAGGATAAATCAGCAAAGACCAGAGAGCTGTCTATAGGAGAAAAGCAAGCCATTTTGAATTTGATAAGAGAGGGGAAAATCAATCAAAGCTATTTAACAAACATTGAGCATAGCCAGTACAACAATTTGGAATGTCCTATAAAAGAAAAAAAACCACTGGTTGCTTCTACTAACACCCACACATTGAACAGGTCACCCAAGGAAAACAGCTATTGATGATAGAAACTTTGTGAAAGCTGTGGAGAAAAACCCAAAAACAATGGTCCATGACAACAACCACAACCTCCACAGGCCAGGGATGAAGGTATCACAATCCACCATTCAAAAAAGACTTTGAGAGCGGAAATATAGAGGCCATTCCACAAGATTAAAACCACTCATCAGCAGTAAGAATCAAAAGGCCAGATTGGAATTTACAAAGAAAAAAAGCTCTGGAACCAAGATTAACCTCTACCAAAGTGATGGGAAAAGCCAAAGTTTGGAGAAAGAAAAGGTCCTGCTCATGAGCCAAAACATACGAGCTCATCAGTCAAGCACAGTGGAGGCAGTGTCATGGCTTGGGCTTGCATGGCTGCTTCTGGAACAGGCTCACTAATCTTTACTAATGATGTAACTCATGATGGTGGCAGCAGAATGAATTCAGAAGTCTACAGAAACATTCTGTCTGCCAATTTACAGAGAAATCATCCAGTTTAAATGGGAGGAACTTCATCATGCAGCAAGACAACGACCCAAAACACACTGCCAGCACAACAAAGGACTTCATCAAGGAATAAAAGTGGAAGGTTTTAGACTGGCCAAGTCATTCACCAGACCTTAACCTGATTGAGCATGCATTTCACCTCTTGAAGAGGAGACAAAAGGGAGAAACCCCCAAAACAAACAACTGAAACAAACAACTACAAGCCCTGAAAAGCATCTCAAAAGAAGAATGCAACAGTCTTATGTCCATGGGTCACTAGCTTGATGCAGTTATTGCAAGGAAGGGATATGCAACTAAATATTAAGCGTCATTTACTTCAAGACCATTTGTTCCAATACTTTTGCTCACCTAAAGGTTGGGTGGTCTGCCACCAAAAGTGTCACGTTCTAAGTTGTTTAAAAAGTGTCTAAATGTAAATATCAGGAAAGGAAAGCTGAAATTCTGATCTCAAACTCAAGTGTCTTCAGTGTATCACAAAAACAAAAGAATTGGCCTTGGCATTAAAGTACTTTCAGAGGGGACTGTATATGTGACTATTGCACAGCAGATATTTTTAAAAGAATTTGTACAGTAAGCTAGTGCACCTTAAACATATTGCTGAATGTAAGAGTCATTACATGTTCGGGGGATTTATTCATGAACCTGAAAAAGCTATTCTGTTATCTAGTAGGTCTGACACACAATAATCAGTCACTGGCCAACCTTTAAGTAATAACAGTTTTATCAGTCTCACATGGACAACCTAAAGATTCAATTTTCCCAAGTCTCGCCCTTGCTTCATCTCGCAAGGAAATGATCAATTTATACCTTCTAAGAACTGCTGCTGTAATCATAAAGATTGTCCTGTGTTTAATCCCAGGACTATTATTCGCAACGCGCTTATACTTTCAATACACTTAGAACTGCTTGATTTTACACTTCTACAGCTCTATATTGTAATGGTTTATCATCACACTATCATCACCCAGTAGAGGATGGTCTTTCTTTTTTGAGGAGTTTTTCCTCACTACTGTTATCTCTGGCTTAAATCCAAATCTACATCTGTGATGCTGCATTGTGACAATTTCTATTGTTAAAAGAGTTACACGAATAAAACTGAATTATCAGATAAACCCACCAAATAGGTCATTCTGTCACTAGGAACAATTTGTCACCCCCCTCTACCCTGTCCATTAAGTGAAAAGGACCTCCTACAGTGTTCCTTTCTCAGCACAGCAGTGACACGGACATGGCTTTGTGTGTGTGTGTGTGGTCCTGGTATGAGTTGAGTATCAGGCCCAGCAGCGTTGCTGGTAGTTTTAAGCACTCTGTGTACACTTAATGCCACTTTATTAAACACACAAATCTTGTTAGTCCACCTTGTACGTGTACAGTTAGAGATTATAGCTCATCTTTTCTCACACACAGTTTGTGTTTATTAATGTCAGAGTCTGCACTGATGTTTACTGGATATTTTTAGCAGGTGGACACTAACATTTCAACACAGTGTATTTTACATTTAACACTGCATTTAACATTGCCATTGCTTCAACTGTTTGTAAATCCCTATCAAATCTAAATATCATGATAAATTTATATCTTTATATTTAAAGATATAAGATATGCATGTCTTTAATACCTACACATTTCTATCTAACAAAAGGTGACAGATAGGAAGAAACGAAACCAAATCAAATTACTGTCTCAAACATGTTTACATGTTTAGAAAACTGATATCCATCAATTAGTGGTAAACTACAGGAGCTAATGGAACATTACTCCTTCTGAAACCCGTGACAAATAACTATTTTGTCTAAAGGCTCAGCTAACGAGCACCGTCGTAAATTTACTAGCACTGACTTCGAAATAAACATGTTCGGACAGGAGGAGGAAGTGGTAGAGCCTTAGGCCTGAATTAAATTAGGGAAATATGTATACAAACTATTTTGTAGATAGTTAGACATCTTATATTTCTACGGCTCTGTTTATTTAGCTAGCTAGCTAGCTAGTAAGTTAGTGTTCCACGTCCTCAGCCATTAGTGTCATGCGGAAAATATTCAGCAATGTTTATTTACTTTTATCATTTTACTCATAGTTATCGACACGTTATGGCTTACAAAATGTTTAGCTATATTTCCGTATAAACCCCTACTCCATTAGCGACGTTATCAATGTTGGTGAAGGTCACACAGCCAACAGTGCCTTAAAGCCAGATTATTAAAACAGCTAGCCTATGTAAGATAAAGATTTGGAAATTACATCTGTCTACAAACAGCTAAAAGCTCTTTCTTACCTGACTCTGCACACTTTTGTCGTCAAAGTATCCAAACGGATTATGTTTTTTCCACACAAGGATAGAAAACAGATGGCCATTTGTCGAGAGCTCAGTTCGCTAACGCTACATCAGGCCCTGAGGTGGCGCGGACGTGTCTCATTCACACCCTGAGAAGTGCACACTTCCCCAACAGCTTCCTACACAAGGCCCGGCCACTGATAGATTTGAAACCAGCTAACCTGACTAATAATACACGAGTCTGACAGACAGGCGCGTGTGAATATGTAACTGAATGTAAAAGTGTGACGTAGTTGTTATGTATAAGTCAGCATGAGGGCTCTATGGCTCGTGACTGCGGTATAGTTAGTTTCATATGCAGACATTCGAGGATTTCCGGTCAATAGTGCACGAGCGGCACGTCAGACTACTATATAAGCAGCTACATGGTTTCAGTGTCATTTAAAACAATGAGAATCAACTCCGAGTATTTTCCAGAGCAGGTTCTTGATATTGTACAAGTAATTTTGGAGCAATGTTCAAAAGCTATTTTGTTTTTTATAATAAAATCATTAAAAATGTGATGTGTAGTCTATTCACTCTCAGAAAATAAAGTGCATAATTGTACCTTTAGGGGTACAGAGATTTGTCACTGGGGCAGTACTCTCTAAGGTACTTATTTGTACCCTTTACATACTGCTTGGGAACATATAGGTACCTTTTTGGCTCTAAAAAGGTACACATAGGTACCCTGAGGTCCAATAATGAGCCCTAGGGGGTACATTAGTGTACATTGTACCTTGGGGGACAGAAATGGACTCCTATTGTACCCCTGTTTCTGACAGTGAGGGCAGTTCCATGTCTGGCCTCTTGTCATGCCTCTCTGTCCATTCAGAACCCAGATCAGGCCACATGTTGATGAAGCTGCACCTCCGGAGAGGACCATGTCTCTGCTGCAGCTAGCCACTAGCTACCTTCCCAACTGACACCAGATCAGTCACCTCCACTGCCCACAGCAAATGCTTGCCAGCCATTAGAACTGTTCCAAGGAAAGCCGCAGAAAGTCCTGCAATGTGCAGACTAAGCACATATTGACAGTTGATAGCAGAGAAAAGCCGCATGACCCCCACACAGGACTCCTATCATGGAAAAAGTAGCATTAATTATTAAAGCATACTAATGCATACACACACACCATAGTTATGCTCTTATTCCTAACAGTCCTTTAGCTATGGAGAAAATGAGGCATTTTTTTTCCCTTATCTGTAATGTACCAGTACCCATTTTCACTTCTTCCATGACAACATATTGTGCTTCCTGTACTTCATATCTGTGTACATACATATGTAGCTGCCTTTATTACCTTGAATTCACACTTGATAAATGTTTTACGGTGTATAGAATGTGTGATTATATGATTTCCAGTAGATTTCTATTTACTAGTTTATACTTCAAAAAGGTACTGTGACAAACAGACTCCAGTTGTAAGTGGCTCTAATTGTATATGCCCACTGACTGCGAAATCACCATTTGACATTTTTTGCTCATTCATTTTCAATTAGTAGTCACAAAAAAGTGTACAATGGATTAAGGAATGGCAAGCGGCCAGAACCTGACTCACACCGCAGCAAAAAAAAAAAGTTAAGCTGGATACGAATTTAAGGAGATTAGAAGCAGGTTCCCATTGCGACTCAGAAGCCTAGGTGCAAATAATGACTGCAAATGATGGTTCATGTAGATCATTTTATCTGCCATACATCCCTCCTAAAAATCATGTGCAAAATTTATTTATACCTTATCTAGATTCTCTGTAATGTACAGCCCCAATATGCAGAATGGTAAAGGTAAAAAAAAAAATTTTTTAAAAACATATAAGAAATGTTTTCTGGCAGAAGGTTTCCCAAACTGTTGGTGCTTTTGTTGAGTTAAAAGCAAAGAGTAGCTGAACTGCATTGAAAGACTAACACATGAAAACACATTTTCACATTGTAGAGTGACACTCCTCTTATGCGGCCAGTGTTCCTGTTGAGTGGCAAGTTGAAATATATACATTTGCAATTAATTAATTAATGTTGGTAAAGCCTCCCTTAAATGTCTTACAAGGTTAGAGACACTTGTAGCAGGCTCTTGGGCTACTCCTTCATGCAGAATATTTCAAGCTCCTTTATGTTATTAAGTCTGTGCATGTGGAATTCCCTTATCAGTTCAGACCAAAGCAGCATTCAAATATGGAGAATAAAATGGGCATCACAAAGTATTGTGGGGTTTTTTTGTTTGTTTGGGTTTTTGGGGGGGTTTTTTACTACTGAAATCATTTCTGCGTTGATTTGGATGTATGTTTGAGGTCATTGTTTTGCTGAAAGATATACATATGTCTGAGTCCTATCCTCCTAACCTGATCCTCTTTTTGGGTTATAATCTGGCTACAACATAATTCCAATTGTATTTATTTTAAATATGTTTTATTCTGTTTATAATGTTGCCATAATAGTTGTTGAGAGAAAATACTATTATTAAAAGTTTTTAGAGGAAAAGTAAATATCTCATGGCGTGTAATGGTGTGTAATGACTAGTTTGTACAGTTACTTATGTCCATTCTGTTGAGTGCCAATAATTCTGTCTGTGTGTTTTCACTGCAGTCTAGTACGTCATTTAACCGCGATGTGGTTAAAGCAGGGACAGGACGGCGCTTCCTTGGAGGTCTCCTAGATGACACGTCCTACTGCTACACTCTGGAGGTGTCCTTCTACAGCTTTCTGACTGCAGGCAGCACCACGCCAATCCCATACACAGAGGACAGCTGTATCCTTCCGTGTGTGTCTGTCTTACTGTCTGTTTCTATTCTGTCTCTCCCAAATCCTCCTCAGGTAAAACCTGTTGTTTGATGTACGGATGGAAAAATGAACTAAGACAGAGATGTAGGACAGGCTTGTCTTTCTACCAGTGTCTGAGTCTTGACAGAGAGGACAATTTGAGTAGAATCATCCCTGATCAAGTTTTAGGTTCCTATAGATGCACATAACCTCTTTATAGTTTCATGGAGATGCAGGTGTTATTAGGCTCAGTGGCTCAGCATGTCTTGTGTGTCTTGCGTGGCTCAGTTTAAGAGTTTGGTTTGGGAGGCAGATTATTTCCCTTGGAATTTAGTGCGAGAGCTCAGACCAACTTGCTTCACTGTTTTGTGGACTGATTTGGTGCAGTCAAGCCAATAATCAAAGCACCTACACTATATCCCGCTGTATCTGCTGACTGCTGCAAACAAAATCCGACCTCTACCCAAGAGCTCTGCTGCAAATGTAGCCATTGAGTACTTTCGTCGTCGCCGGTTCAATTCCTGGGACTGGCAGGAAAAATGTGAGGGGAGTGAGTGAATGAACA
>JAOTRR010000022.1:13819686-13831783 GCA_028570945.1 Gogo arcuatus
CCTGTTATTGCTTACATTATAGCAGCTATAAACCTCATCACCTCATCACCCTCCCTTTTTCTCTTTTGACATTAGTAAGAAAAAAAATAGCAGCTTGTGATGTTACTGAGAAACTAGAAAGCGCAAAGTCACATGTCCTGAAGACTCCTGTGGCAGAAAACTTACTGACACTGGAGAGTCCTTTTATAAATGTTAAATGAACATTTCTTTACAGAAAACATTTTTTGTTATATAGCAAAGTAATGTTGTTAATCTGATTATTATTAGATTTAGACTATATGGAGCATTTGGCATACAAGTCCCTGAAAACAGGCTGTTACTATAGAAATGATAACGTATTAAAACAAGTGCATTAATATAAGCCTGTGATTTGCCTTGCAGTCAGAACTACTGTCAGAGTTGCTTTTAGAGAAAATGAATCAACACTTTCTGACCAATACGATTGAAGAACTCAATAGTGCTGTGGTATAAGACATTTTAGCAAATGCAAATGAGATTATTGGAAGATTGTGCGCAGATGCAAAGATGTCGTGCTAAACACTTTGTTTCGTTTCAAAGAGAAATATTTTGATATGAAGAAGCACCAGTGTAAAGAAGCCCTGGAAATATACAAGAGGTTTCTTATCAGGATGACCAAGCTCTCAGAGTTTCTCAAAGTGGCAGAGGTAAAATGTTTCTGAATACACTCAATGCATGGGTTCGGTCGGGCTCTTCCACACAGGCCCTTTTTTTGATTACTGCCCCTCTTGGCTTTCGGTTCAACTTTTACCAAAGGTTCCCCTTCATTCTGCCTGTTCTGCTGCCTGCACTGCATGCGTTAGCGAGATGTCTCTCAGTCTATCTCAGCAACAATAAGAACAATGATGTGTTATTCAAATGAAGACCAACTATTTCAGTCATTTGAGTTAAGTTTGCATTAAAAAAACAGTTTTGCAGTCCAAATGCAGGGCACAGTTGTCAACGTGGAAGATTTCTGACTGATCAAATATGAGTGAGGACTTTATAGTGTTTCATATCTAAAAGGTTGATGGATAAAGGTGCAGTAATGGTGTCCTCTGGTGTCCTTAGAAAATGAGTATGCATTAAAGCAAATACATGTACTATTTTTTGACAACTGTGCCACATGGCTGGAAGTTAGCCATTCCTTTTATTTATTCGTTTTTAAAACATAATGTCTTGCTGTGTATGGAGGTATTTTTTGGAAAAAAAAAATCCTGCACATCCTGCTTGATTTCTAGATTATGTTTTATTATTTTGTCTTTTTTGGCTAAGTAATATGTCTCTTCAGGTACTGGGTGCAGTGCTATCCAAAAACAGACTAAAGTTGACTTTAAGAGCGCATTTCTTTATTTGTATAACAATGTGTGTATGCCATTTTTTCTTGTCCTTTTTTTTCCAAAGTCAACATTAGTTGTGTGTTTCTTTTGGATGTTTCTCACCTAGTCATAAATATTTCATCTCCGTTCACATGACCAAAAGTGACATTTCATTGTTTTCTCACCCATGAAGCCAACATCCAAATCCTTGTTGTCTATCTCTTTGTACATGCAGTTGTCCATATTTTCTTTAACACCCACACAAACGCCGCATGGAGTAATGGCTCTTTTTCTTTATTCTTCCTCCCTCCTTCACATACCTCTTTTCTGGTTTTTCTTTTGTTTTACCTCTTTTGTTCCACATTGGTTTTTTTTATTTTTATTTTTGTTCTCCTCCCTCTTTTCCTTTTTTTGTGTCACAGCAAGTTGGAATTGATCAGGTTGACATCCCAGATCTCTCACAGGTTAGTGGCACATTTCATCTCAATTTCTGCCATGTGGCTTCACCCGAAATTCTCATCACACCTCACCCCATATACCTCCATCCCCAGCCTCCCCCATTTCCTCTATGTTTACCCCTCATCTACCAGACTTTTAGGATAGGGGCCTCCAGAAACTTACTCCATACCCGCGCTCTCCCTGGGAATCTGATGTGCTGTTTTGCGTTTTCTGTTTTCATCAGAGGTAAATGGGTACTAAAGCTGGTCACCTTTGACCTCAGAGAAGCTCTCATTTATGAAGCCTTATGCCTTGAATATTGCCATGTGTATTAGCACAGCATTTTTTTATTAGGAATGAAAGGCCGTTCAAGGCTATTGAGGTTTGCGATGTCGTCACATCAAGATTAAGTGCTTGCTCTTCAAGCCACCATTTCTTACTGGTAAAATCCATGAGAAATTTAAAGCGCTTCTATTTCCAGTGCAGACTGATATATAGCTGAATGGTGTTTGTGCCTAAGGGATTGTGGGTATAGTGTTTAGCACTTGCGCTGCAGGCACTCACCATTGCCATATATCTCTGCACTGGTAGGTTTTTTTTTTGGCTTTAATAGCTTTGGGGAACAGTTGTGAATGTGCACAATAAATAGAATGCCTTAAAACTGGAGCAGGGGACAAAACTTTGCCTGGCACCATCTGAAGTTTATAGTCAGCAACCATGCCAAATGTAGGCCACCGATTTATGCTGGTCTTTGCATTTCATGCCAATTACGCTCCATGCCGACTGACAGAGGGGTGCTGGGCACACATCTCCCCCTTCAGTTTGCCACCATTTGGCTTTTTTTTTTGTTGACATTTTCATTTACATCAGACAGGGACTCCTGAAGGTGTTGGGCTGGCATACTACACAGTGGTACCTAACCATGTCGAAAACATTTTAAATGGAAGGAGTGCCTTGTTTACTTCAGCTGAAGCAGTATTCAGAAGGCCTGGATAATGTAACATCCTTATGAACACTCAAATGGTTCTTCACTAACATTAACTCATGTATATATTATAAAAATAATCCACAGGTTGTGAGAGATAGTATGGCCTTTTGTACACTCCTACAGCCATGTTACCGTTTCCTTAACTTCTTGCTATCTTTTCATTTGTTTCTTTTTTTAAACAGTCTATTGTTTCGTCACCTATGTTTCAGATTTCTCAGTGGGCTTTTCCTTGTTTTGTCTCCTCTTAGAGTGTCTGAGAAATCTGTTCTTTTGTTATTCATGGAAATCCTCCCTCGAACTGGCATGCAGAGTGGACACATCTAGTCCTTGAAAGGCAAATGTTGTGTAAGAACAAAGCCATTCTCTTGAAGTGTGAATGTTTCTCGTCAGCCAGTACAGCTCATTGATTATTGCCTATAGAGGAAGAAAAATGCATTTCAGTCAGCGAATGTGCGAACTCATGTTCTCATCCAGCATTTGCCTTTCTCTGAATAACCTGCTTTGGCTTCCAAATGTTTTTATTTCCTTTTCTTGATGATAAAAGGGCACGTGTTTGCTGAAAAATTCCAAAAGATATGACACAAAAATATGTCATTAGCTGCAATGCAGTTATGAAATCGAACTCCAAGTGGAATCCAAAGTTTAATAGGTTGCGCTTTGGCTCTTTATATCTGTGCTTTATGAAATGCTCTGCATGGTCAGAAAAAAAAGGTCCCCCTTTGTTCATTTGTAGAAAATTTGTGTCTCCCCCTTTGAGAAGTCCTTGATCTCAGTTTGCTTCACAAGCCGTGTATGAAGTTTCAGAACTCTTGCATGGGAAATAACACATTTTGTGCATGTACAAGCATCTTCTATTTGAATCTTTTTTGCTTTGTCTCCCTTTTATTTTAGAGGCTCATGAACACTATTAGGTTATGTCAGTAATGCAGACCTTCCCTTTGTGACTTTGTATATGTCTGTTTGTCTGTCTGAATGTATGTGTCTGTGTGAGTAAGTGAGTGAGTGAGTGAGTGAGTGAGTGAGAGCGAGTCTTTCAGCTGTAGTAGTGTATGTACTGTATCTAGTAGTGTCCATGTATTTGTCAAATTCCATGTTGGTTTATGTGTGAGGAGCTGTGAGAGTGTATGTGTGTGTGTGTCTATGTGCTTTTGTATTGTACTCAGTGTCCACACATGTACCTGAAATATCTCTTGTCCTCAACCTGCATCGCTTCCAGGCCCCAAGTAGTCTCTTACAAGCTCTTGAACAACACCTGGCCTCTCTGGAAGGCAAGAAAATCAAAGAGCTCTCCTCCATCAACAGGTATCTTATCCATATCAGAGTGAAAGGTTCACTCAGTTACTGTGATCCTCACAGTTGTACTCACTGGTGCACAAAAAACCAATTATGTGGCACAGTAAGACATTATTAGTTATTAAAAAGCATCTGCTTATAAACAGGTCTCTACCAGACAGCACATTTTCATTATGCCAGTATGAAAAGAGTCCCGCATACTCTACATTGTATAGGTTATTAAACAGTTTATCCCAGAGTGTTTACAGTGCCTCCTCCTGAATAAGGCTTATTATCTTTATCTTTTTTTTTTCTATTTTGTAGTACCATTTGGTCAGCTGTGATTGTAATAGAAACATAACAGAAGCACACCAATACAACTTAATGCCAATACAATATATGAATCACAATAACGAGCAATTTATTATATTTTACATGCACAGTATTATGGTTTACACTGATCAATACAGTCGCCCAGGCAACTTTATTAGGAACACGTGTACACCTGGTTATTCGTGCTAATAATTCAATCAGCCAATCAAGTGGCAGCAGTGCAATGCATAAAATCATGTAGATACAAGCAAGAGCTTCAGTTCTTCATGTTCACATCAAGCATCTAAATGAGAAAAAAAAATCTCAGTGATTCTCAGTCAGTGACTTTGACTGTAGCTTGGTTGTTGGTGTCAGACAAGCTGGTTTGAGCATTTCAGAACCTGCTGATCTCCTGGGATTTTCGCGCACAGTCAGTCTCGAGAGTTTACACAGAATGGTGCGAAAAACGAAGAAACCCTCATGGACGGAAACACCTTGTTGGACTGGTTTAACCTGACAGGAAGTCTATAGTAACTCAAATAATCACTCGTTACAACCGTGATGAGCAGAAAAGCATCTCAAAATGCTTTGAACACATGCGCAAAACACATTGAACCTTGAGGTGGATGGGATACAACAGCAGAAGACCATTTTGAGTTCTACTCCTATCAGGCAAGAACAGGAATCAAGGCTACAGTGGGCACATGTTCACCAAAAAGAAAAACGTCACCTTTTCCCAGTTGTTAACAGCCCAGTTTCTGAAATACTCAAACCGTCCCATCTAGCACCAAGAACTATGCCACGATCATGCCAAGTCACTGAGATCACATTTTTCCCCACTATGATGTTTGATGTGAGTATTTTTGTATTTACCTATCTGTTTTCAGACTGGTTATTACTGTTTATTACCTTTCCTGTTTTCAGGGATGAGAAACAGCAGGCTCAGGAGGCCGAAGGCAACAGATTACAGCCAACAAAGGTGAGGCGACTCAAGGTTCTCAGGGTTCTCAGGTCTCAGGTTTGGTTTTTGAAAGTAAAGGCAATATTTAACTTTACAAAATTTGATACCTGATGATTTCCCTTAAATCCAGGTATCAGAACTAATTTTTTTTACTTATATCAGAATGAAACTTGAAGTATACATCAGTACAAGATTTTTTTGTCTTACAGGTTTATTTAATAAAAATTGAATATACAAATAAAGCAATAAATCATTAAGTTGATGCAAATTTGCACAGCACAAAAATCTATTTTTCAACAAATTAATTTTTTAATTCTCATAAAAAAATGTATAATTATTTTATGATATTTGCTTAAAAACTCACTTTGACATATTGACAAGTGTTTACACAGTTTAATGGATAACATTATCACTTAAAGTCAAAGCTATTTTAAATATTAAGAAAAATACCTTCCTCAGAGTCTGGCTATATCCATGTCTGATAAACACAAAATTTTCAGCAAAAATCATGATGTCATCTATGGAAATGTTTATATAAGAACATAAGAAATAAGCTTTCCAATAAGATATGATTCATTAAGAACAGATTAAATAATGCCTGAGAAATACAACAAAATGTATGTTATGTTCAATCAAAAGGAGCTGGGATATAAATTTAAAAATAAAGCACTGATACCAATAATTGTCGCTATCTTTTTATGTATTTTAGGTATGAAAGTTATAAATGAATCCAAAAATCTATTTATTGGAAGCGACTGGCCTTAATATGATTGTGAAACATTTACAGAGGAAACTAAATCCGAAAGAGAGTACCCTTGTTAATATGTTTCTCATTTAACCTCACAACAGGGAGTACAGCTTAAAGATATTGGCATGCAGACCCCAACAGTGTCCCCCAGCGGGCAGTCCGTGGGCAGTGCCAACAGCAGCTGCACCAGTAGTGGTGCTACTGAGCTCCTCTCCAGTCCACCAGATCTACCCATCACAAACGGGTACTGAGAATAGTAGGCTACTTATACTGTTCACTTTATGACTTATGATGTGATGGTTAGAGATTATTGCTACTACAGTATTTAGTATCCATTTCATAGACCTTTGAATACCTACGTACTGTATATTAACCTTCAAGATGTAAAACAGTGTATTTCTGCATCTCCTGAACCAACAGTGTGCACAGTTTCACCAGTGATCATTTCGACCTCCAACACAACCTCACCACCCCGGTTCCGATTAGCACCCTGCCTGCCACTAATAATAACGGCTGGGGAGGTCAGATTTACACCATTAACATGACAACACACACCAACATGAACACACAGACTTATTCAGTCGCATGTCTTCATATATTTCATCTTTATATGTTTGCTGTATGACTTAATATTTTTCCTTTTTTTGTTTAACTTGCTCTGAATGACTGGACCTTCTCTGGGTAAGTCAAAGATTTGTGAATGAATGTGATAGTTTGTAAGGGCAGCAAGGACACACATTCCATTTCTGTATCCTTCTTTCTCCTGCTATAGGTCGTGTCCGCTTTAGGACCCCTACTCAAGCCCACTTCACAGGTCCACGGCCAAGGCATACAATTCCATAACGGAGGAAAGTTACTGACTAACGACCTGGACTCATCTTTGGCCAACCTAGTGGGCAGTAGGTCTTTTATTCATGTGGCTTTTATATATTTACCATCATATTTTATTTCCTGACTAATCAAGCTTGTTGTGTTTCTCATAGATTTGCACTTTGGAGCACCCCTGGCCAAAAAGTAAGATTTTCTTAGTATACTCAGTTTATTAGGTACACCTCACTGCCCATTTTATCAGATACATCTACCCTACAGGTCACTTTGAACATACATGATATGGCCAAAAGTTTGCAGACACCTGACCATCACACCAATTATATTCACGTTCCCCAAACTGTTGCCATAATGTTAGAAGCAAACAATTGTATGGAATGTCTTTGTATGCTTTAGCATTATAATTTCTCTTCAGTGGAACTATCAAGCCCAAGTCTGTTCCAGCATGACAATGACCCTGTCCATGAAGACATGGTTTGCCAAGGTTGGTATGAAAGAGGAGTGGCCTGAGTGGCCTCCACAGAGCTCTGACCTCAACCCCATTGAACACCTTTGAATGAATTGGAATGCCAATTTCGCACCAGGACTTTTCGCTCGACATCAATGCCGGACCTCACTAATGCTCTTGTAGCTGAATGACCACAAATCCCCACAGCTACACTCCAAAATCTAGTGGAAAGCCTTCCCAGAAGAGTGGAGGTTATTATAACAGCAAAGGGGGACTAAGTCTGGAATGGGAAGTTCAGCATGCTCATATGGGTGTGACTGGTGGACAGGTGTCCACAAATCTTTGGACATATAGTGTATATATGGGGTACTGACTGTACCCTATTTGTTGATGTATACAAATTGTTAGTCCCCTTCTACCCTGTCAGTAAAAGTAAATGCGCTGCCACAGGACCAGTAGTAACGAGATATTTTATAATTGAGTAATGGATGAGTGGATTGAACACACTGAGGGGGGTGGGACATACTCTTGATTATAGGTCACAACTGAGCATCTCATAAATTCCTGTCTAAATAAAGAAAAATATACTTATTTGCTGTATAAGTATGGAATAAAACACAACAGGGTGTTTTGTTCATATAGTAAAATATATATAGTAAAATAAAATTAGCAATTTATTAATGAAAAATACATTGTACATCTGTTTATAGTTATATATATATACTATATATGTTGTGAAATGACCATGAGACAAGTTATCACTTACGTTATAGCAATTATCAACTGCAGCATATCATGTTACTAAGGACATTCTTGTATCAAAAAACTATTATTCGTTTTCACTATCATGAGAATGCTTTACAAATCCAAAGCATTAGTTTCACTATAATATTTTCATCACAAAAATGACTTGCACACTCACCGTTCTAAGACAGTGTTAAATTCTAAGTAAATCAGCCCTAATCTAACAGACATTTATCTCATGCTGTTCGCTAGTTCTCGTATGTTTGAGGACTGTTTCTTGTCGGTGAGATGTTCTATGCCTTCTCGTTAGGCCAGAGATGCAGTGGACCCACCTGGAGAAGAAAACTACAGGAGGATCTCACTGGCAGTCTAAAGCTATGAGTGGCACCGCACCGTGGGGACACACACACCTGGCCCCTGCCCCTATTCCTGTGCCACAGATGGTAGGAACATTTACTCTTTAAACCTCAACCACACATTTCTCTGGGAATATAGATAGTGTTACATAAACACAAGTGCAAACAAAAGCTGCCTTAATGGCTAATTGTACCATTTCTTTTCCTCTTCCATCTGTTCACTGCAGAATGGAATGATTTATACTGGCTATGTAAGTCTCTTCATTATTTCTTTGTAAGAAATCATATTGCAATCATTTGTTTTTCATAATGTGTACTGATTCATTTATTTTGCAGGCACCAGCTCCGGTAGCATTTCCAATGTCAGCCCCCCAAGTGCCTGTATATGGGATGGTACGATTTAAAAAAACACCTCACCAAACGTTTACGTTTAGAAAATCATGTATAGGGACAGTTCGGTCAAATTTAGATATTTACACAATATCTTTTTTACTTTAGCTAAAACGTAGCATATCAAACATGTTGTTTTATACATAGTGTAACAAGACATGTTCATTGTCTGAAATGTGTCTTTTTGGTGTTGTGTATTGTGTTCAAGCTACAGTCCTACTAGATTTAGCAAGTAAGGGAAGCTCGTAGCGTCCTGTTCAGCATGATGTAGAATGTATGCATCATAGCACACTCACAGACAATAAAAGACATTTGTTTGCCTTAGTAACACCATACATTATAGTAGGAATAGAACACAACAGGGTGTGCTGTTACAGGCAAATAATCAATGACAGGGTGGTGTGATTCCTCTAACACTGGACACTCCTTTCAAAACACACCTTAAAAAAAAAAAAAAAAATCTGTTTATGTGGAGAGTCCACTATACAAGCCCCTGTGTAGTTGATACTAGAGAAACTACAAAGTATGAGAATTAATCAACACCTTCTGAA
Source organism: Gogo arcuatus (assembly GCA_028570945.1). Classification (NCBI taxonomy): domain Eukaryota; kingdom Metazoa; phylum Chordata; class Actinopteri; order Siluriformes; family Anchariidae; genus Gogo; species Gogo arcuatus. The sequence goes on from JAOTRR010000022.1 coordinate 13,829,039, forward strand.
CAATCAGAGTGAAGAATTTGATAACCCTGAGGTATAATGTACATTAACTTGTATTGTCTGTATTTAAGAAAGCAAATATATAAATCAAATTGGAAGTACTGTATATAATTATCTGAATAACTTTTAAATACAGTCTCACCTTCAGGTTTTAGGCCATAACTACTACCTGAGTCTGATGCTTGTGTGGGGTGATGCTAAACTACAGTATGTGGTAGAAGAAAGTGATTCAGCTTCAAAATGGCTGCTACTACTGGGTTTATCTATATGGTGTTATTTATTTTTTTCAGTTTTAAACACATTACAAGAAGTCTGATTGAGATTTGAGTGTGTGTGATGAGAGATTAGACAGTCAGTTCATTCAGTGCTAAACTAGAGGCTGTAAGCTTCTGTTATATGTTAGCAATAGTAACCTTATAGGTGTAATGCAAAACTAAAGAAGCAAACATCAGAAACCACACATGTATGTCTGACATAGCCGACTGCAATTTTTAAACCAAACTATCATATTGTCATTTTCAGTTATTTTACTAATATGATTGTATTATATAATACTATGAAAAATCCGTCTGTGATTGATTTCTAATAGATTCCTCCTCCCATGGGCCAGATGAGTTCAGTGCCCTTGATGGCACCCCAGCCTGTGATGTACAACCAGCCTGTTCTCCGCACCACCAACCCCTTCACCCCCGTCCCTGGGACTCAGGTACCACACTCATGTACCCAAATTGTGTTTTCTATCCACAGTATTAACTTCAGCTAATATTTAAGCTCGAAGTAAGATGAAAGCCATGTTTTTCCATAATTTAGTCCAGCGCACACAGCATACTGATATATAATTACTGAAACATTACAGTGCCAGACATTTATTTGAAATATTGCTTTGAGTAGACAGTTTTTTTTTTCCATTTTCAGATGCACTTCATGTAGCGCTAAGGAGAGCATCAGACTGACAGTAGCGCCAGAGGAAAAACATCAACCACCCCAAAACCAAATATGACAGCGGAGATGTGAGAATTGGTTCAGAGACTGATATGTTCATGTGCCATTTTTTCCCCTTGAGCTGTGTGTTTGTAGCATCCCCTGCCCCGAGAGCATAACATAGTCCTGCCATTCTACACATTCTGTTTAATTTTACTAAGTGTCAGATCTAGTGTTTCTAGATGGCCCTCTTAGATGATGTCACTGGCTGAATGCGAATGGAGTGACAACGTATAGTGATTTGCGGTGGAATGAAACAATGTCATGATGTCAAGTCCTCTGCCCCCCTATTTCCCCCCGGTCGGAGAGTTTGTTGTTGTAATTGTGTGCACTTGAATCTTTAATGTTTATAATGTCTCAAACCAAGCCACGGTTTTGTATGCACATTGCCTGAATAGTGTTTTGAATCAACCACTGTCAATGTTGATGATCGTGCCACAGTTGCTGGCCTCCTGAATTCTTGAGTCCTGGAGAAATGTGTACAGGTCACTTTTGTACATTTGTCTTGTCCCTGAACATTTTGGACTTCACCTTACAAGTTGAAGCTGTTTATGCATACAGTAACTTGTAACATTTCATTCAGGTATGGTTAAGGTATGGCTGTATGGATTAAAAACAAATACAGCAGTGTGCTTGTGTCTATTTTTTCCTTTTGATAATAAGCATACGGACTCTTTTTTTAGTGTAGTCAAAAGGGAAGATATTGACTCATTAATGATTCTTACTAGCAAACCTAATTTAAACCTAAAAGCTTGTTTTGAACATAATATATCAAACTTTTAAATGTCTTGATGTGGAGCGTCCACGAAATCATATACATTTTTTACTCATTAAAAAACAACAACACCATAATCCAGATTCAATGAATATGCAAATTAGACCCTGCATACTCCACCCACTTAGCCTGGTCTTATATAGTCTGCATTTGCATACTGGAACATGATTTGGTTTTATATTTTATGACATAATAACATGTCAATGCCAAGATTTTTAATGACATTCTCAGCTCTCCTTTTTCATAAATGAATGTGGAAGACCACTACATTGACAATTCTTTTCACTTTAACCAGTTTGTACACTTAGAAAGATTAGGGAGATGTTAAAACTAATATAGATAACATTTCACATTTAAAAGCACCTAGATTTAAAAGCTACATTTGCCCCATTTAGACATCCACAAACAAATCTGGCTGTTCTGTTATTCAACAACGTTATTCAGTAATATTTTTCATGCCAGTCTTTGCCACTCACATTTTTCAGCCATAAACAAAATCTCAAGCTGAGTGTGTCACTGAAGCGAGCAGGACCCAGTTGGCAGGAATTCGTCAACATAAGCGGCTACAGCTTTAGACAGGTAGGTCATGCTCCCAAAGCGGCCACTGGGTGCGCTGTCATAAAGTAACATGCAGATATCGTTGGACTGATCCTTTTTCAGGAGAGTATCATCAGCTCCCAGGTCTTTCTGTAATAGAGGAGACATGGATATATGACAGGACATTTTGTACTTGGTGAAAAATGTCCCAAATATCAACTAGTTTCTAGAAAAAACAGAGGGCTCAAATGTATATAATGTTTTTATTCATACATAAGATATGAAAGTCTTTAAGGATGTAAAATTAGGCTCTAGAAATATGTTAAACAGACATCTGAAACATTTTGATATTAGTCTTTCCTTGGTTTATATCTGAGCTCAGTAGCCGAATTTCAGCATGTGGGGCAGCCATGGCCTGAAGGCTAGAGAAGCAGCCTTGGGCCTGAAGGGTTGCT
>JAOTRR010000022.1:13900115-13910807 GCA_028570945.1 Gogo arcuatus
CCCCACCCAAAAACCCCATCCCCCCCCCCCCCCCCCACAGCCAAGCCTAACATTTAGTTCCCTCTATAAATGTCCATCAGCTTGTAACTAACATTTCTACACAGGCTTATAAAATAGGATAAAAGATCAAGATGAGGAAATCAAATCCACCATAGTAGGTGTGCAGCTACTTAAACTAAGCTAAAACTGTCCTGAAAAGGGCGCTAATATAAACGAGTTGGATGTAAAGCACGTCAAATTAAAAAAAAGAAAGAAAAGAAAAGAAGAAGAGTTCTCATTGCTGAGTTTGTTCTCAGGCCTTCATTTTGATCATAGTGACCTGTGATTATAAAAACTTTCACCTAAACTATAACATGGTTATATTCAGTAGGTCCCTGAATAACTATTATACAGTGTTTGTGTTTATTTTCTGTCCCGCTATTGGTATCATAGCATACAAGCACTTTGCCATGCAGCTAGCATGATCTTTATAGATTATGATTTTAAGTAAAGTGCACAGCGTATAAAGTTTGAGTTCGTGATTTCAATGGGTTTCTATTGTATTTATGCTTGTTACACACACACAAGTGAAAAAATAGGCTCAAAGCATAAAACAAGAGCAGCTGGAATTTAACACTTCAGTAACGTGGCCCTAACACAGCCGGTGTGGACTGAAATCCCTTTAAAAATGCAACTGAATGAAGGCTTGGTTACGTCAAGACCTCATTCAGTTGCATTTTAAAAGGGATGTGATGTGACGCTACATGTGACATGATGTGACATCCAATGTGTAAATAAGTCTGTGAACGGTGCCCAGTGATGGACTGGCATCTCATCCAGGGTCTATTCCTGCCTCATGCTGAATGTTTCCGTGATCCATAAGATTAAACACTTACTAAAGATGAAAAATGAATGAACGAACGACCGAATGAATGAGTAATTGAGAAATCCAAAAATTGTGATCACAACTATAACACAAGTCATTGTCCAGCTCCAGTGAGAAACACAAAATATATCCGCATCTACCTTGGATATATATGTCTTAATTCCTTCAGCCAGTCTGATGCAAGGTTCACCAAAGAGCTGTACAAGACCATCCGGCACCTCCTGAGCTTTCTCCAGAGCGTTCAGCAGCCCAAGACAGCGCAGCTCCTCAGACACACCCTGACTCCGGGCCTGTCCATCCGCCAGAAAGAAATATGAGTAAACATGGTTAAAAACAAAGTTACCCAAAGGACCATGTTATCGTTCACAGTGCACATGGATTGAAACAAAGAGCTGTTTAGAGCATAACAAAGACAACATGCACATTGTGTGAGCAGATGTGCTGAACTGCCTGCAACCCTCCCTTCTCAGGAATCTATACTGCAACACATCCAGAAATGTAATCACAACAAAACTGTCATAGAAACACTGCCATGAAATAACATAAACATGTTTAAAGCTGGATGGAACTTCTGCTTAGTTCTGTTATTATGTGTGTGGTGATGTTAACCAGGCATGGGTGATAAGCATGCAAGTGAGACTGAAAACACATCTTCTGGCATCTTTGTGCGAAAACTCCCTTAATTCTGATATTTGACAGTGATGTTTAAGAGGAACCTTTGTAAGCTGATGTCCTTAGGTATTCCATATTTCTTGTGCACCGCTTGGGTAATCAGAGCATTCATGTAATAATGGTGTCTTTATTGCTTCTTTCCACTTGTCTTTATTCGTTAAGGTATTTATATAATAATGACATGTTTCAGGGTAAACACTAAGCACTGACTCCATCTTAGTTTCATCTTAATTCGTTTTTGTTCCATATAAGGTTTGTAAAAATGTTACTTATGACAAGATATTTAATGTTTCATGTTATTATTAATTTTAATTAGTGTGTAATTATTAATTATTATTAATAGTGAAATTTTTTTTACATAATTTCATAAGCCTGTATCTCCCTTACTAAATCTAAAAAGTAAATAAGGAATAAAACATGACAGGGAATGCTGAAATGGGGAAATAAGCAATGACTGGGTGGTATAATAACCTCCACCTGACGCAATGTAGAGTTACTGTTACCGTCCCAAAGTTAACAGCATGTCCCGAAGTGTTTTATTCCTCTGATACCACAGCAATTTGCCAAGTATTACAATGATTATACTGTATATTTTCTTCTTTTATTGTTACCTTTAATGTTGTGTAATGTTCACAAAACAAGTTTGTTCCTGTTCTCATTTATGTTAAACCCATAGGTTGCCAGATTTCAGCAACATTTCCAGCCCAACTACACCTCAAAAACCACACAAACGACATGAAACTACCCCTCTTGCCGCCACTGCAAAATGAACCAAAAAAGGCATTCGGAAAATGGAAACATGAGAGACATGTTTTGTCTCTGCATGGAAACATGAGAGACAAACTTGAGACATTTGTCTTTGAAATAAATTGAATTTAATAAATGTAATCATTTTAATTCCAATTATTTGCAGTAAAACAAGATCTTGAGTTGTTTTAAATGAGCCCAATTTGGTGTAACGCCATGACCCTGGCAATCATGTCAATAATCATCCCGCCTGCTGCTTCTCTTCCTCCACTGTTAATGTTCATAGAGCAAGAATGGGGCAGCATGATTCCTGTCCCAGTGGGCCTCTAGCAGCACTTGTTGCACTTCCCATTTTTAACCACAATACAATAAAAACTATGAAGTTAAATGAGGGCAGTGAGTGTTCTCCATGACTGTGCAACATCTAGAAAGGCAACAAATCAATGGAACGTTGGCTTATCTGTCAAACAGCAACAGTTGATCACTTAAAATAGGTAATTAGTATTTCAATGACATTTACAATCCATGGAGTTGTGAATGCCATCTAATCCCAAAGTTAGGGTCTTTAGTTTTGCATGGGAGCCTCATAGGCTGATCTTTCCAACAACAACAACAACAGCAAAAACATATAATTTCCAGTTCAGCATTGTGCAAACAGCGAGTTACCAGTCTATCACTTTAATAAACAACCCCATATGAAAATCTCATATACCATTTCTGCTTTCCGTTTGTTTGGGTGATTGTTTTAACAGCTGTATCTCTGTGGGAAAGTCACTCACTTGTAGCTGTAGTCATAGTTTTCTCCCCAAGTCCTGTGGTTTTAGCAAGGTCAAACTATTTACAGGATGGTTATGCATTATGTACACAGAGTGTGCAACAGAGCGTAGCTTCGTTGCAGCCAAACATTAGGCTGTGGAAAAACGTGAAGTAGTGAAGAAATCTGACCTTCTTGAGCTGCTATAAAAACATCTTGTTTTAGTTAAGTATCTGCATTAAGTGGGGGAACTCTATACTTTTTGTGAGAAATTTCTAAAGCTATTATGGCACCTTTATTTGCAATGACCAGCATGTGCTTGGACATCTTGATCTTAAAGCTTACTGAGTTGATGGTTTGTAATCATTAAAGAAATGGAAAATTTTGCAGAACTGGCTTTAAAACATTATGAATACACGTTATGTAACTTGTGCTCCAAGAAAGTAGATCAGTGCTGGAAATTTTTTTTCCCCAAATTAGAATAAAAGAAGAGGTCAGAAACCAGAAGTTTGTTCTAATACGTGTAGACAAAAGCACAGAGAGAGGCTGATAACAATGTAGTGTTGTTAGTTGAGCAAATTGTGTGTAATGATGAGAATGCATGTAAGGAAAGAGGTTTGGAAATACTGCATGCAGTGCAGAAAGATGAAAGCTTGTTCAGTTCTGTTCGAATCATGACAGCTTGTTTGCATGCAAACCTTGGTACAAATACATTTCGGTTTTGTTATCATGTCGCAATGTTCCTGAAGGTAAAGCTAGTATACTGTCAGGATTAAAGGGATGTAAATTACCTGAGCCATTGACATATTGAGATAAAGAAATAATCCAGTAGTCGAGGCGACTTGAAGAACAGCCATGATTACAAACACGGTCGTTATCCATAATTTGGACGGCGCTTCTAGGGTTATTTTCGGCTGAGCCATGATGAATGAGCTCGACTCGCTGCACACGGATCTCACATACTCAGAGTCGGAGCTGGCCTCGGATGCCAGGGCGTTCCTTTCGGATGACTGCTCCTCACTGCCTTCAGAAGAGGCTGCTGGAGACACGGACACTCCATCCATCGCACCGTCCAGTAGCCTCCTGACAAACACAAAGCTCAAAACTAAGCTGATGGAGACTAAACCCCATGGTACAACACCGGACGCATGGCGCAGCGCCAGTCTCTCCAACCCACACCGCGCGTGCTGCACATGCACCTGGGCATTTCCTTTCTACCCTCGTGTAGTCTGAATCACAAAACCCAACACCTACCCTTATAACTTCATTATTGGTCATCTTCAAGTACACGTTTCCTGTTCTATTCTCAGCTCCCTACAAGGAAACATCTTAAATTTACAGTCAGTAAGGTTCTCCCAGTCTCCATGGAGGTTTCCTCCGGGTTTTCCGGTTTCCTTCCACACAAAAAAAAAAAAAAAAAAGCCAGTAATTAGACTGGCTCAGATCAATTTTCCACCGAGGTTATGAATGCAACAATGAGTCTGTACATGGAATGGCTTCCCATCCAGGATGTATTCCTGCCTTTCGCCTAGTATTCCTGGGATAGGCTCCGGATCCACCGCCACCCTGAGCAGGATAAGGCGCTTACTAAAAATGAATGAGTAATAGCACAGTTTAATAGGAAGGGACATGGATTCATGATATGAGTGCGCACACACACACACACACACATTTGCCAGTAAATCACTTTAAATGTACAGTGCATAATTGTAAAGCATAATTACAGTAAAAGTCTTTTAATTCCTTACACTGATATAACACATAATCTAGTACATTTGCTTATTTGGCTGATACTTTTCTTTCTTTTTTTGGAAAAGCAGCTTAAAATTGAATTGAAGGACACTGATCAGAAGGTTAAGAGTCTTGCTCCTGCAGCATGGCAGTGCTGGGGTTTGAACATACAACCTACTGACTTGTGATTCAAAGTCTTAACCACTGAACCACCACAATTAGTTAAACGGACACTTTTCACTTCTTGATTCAATTCCACTACTGAATTAATTTGCACTAAAAGATTTCAGTGCTTTACTAAACCAACGATTTTACTAGTATGTAAACTTTAACTCACACAGGGTTTGTATTCACCTAAAATAGCCGTTAAAAGAAAGGGCACAAAAATGATCCACTAAGTTGCAGATGTCGACACAAGGAGCATTTTTACCATTCTCACCCCTGCCAAAAACATTAGAAATCCCATTATGCATTGCGTTTACTGGTATTTTCCTGCAAACCAATGCACTTCTCTAATTGCCTAATCGTTTACAGTACGATCCTGTAAAAATAATAAAACAGTATTTTGCTGTAAAATAAATACTGTAAATTTACAGCAATTCTTTAAAGTGTAGGTATTCAAATGTTATTTTTGTTGTGTTTGAAACATTGGCAGGACATTTGTGCCTTTGTGACTAACCAGTTCAAGAAATCATACTTAATCATACTTATATCTCCATTTCATATAATTTCTTTTAACTGGAATTTATTTTAAACTTTAAAGGAAATATATTATCCCGCCTCCAGTCTGATGACCTAATTACTAATATTGCATTAATGTCTGTTGGTAGTACCACTTAATTTAGATTTCCCTTGTAATATATCATTCAATATAATTGGAAGGTAAATAGGAAAATCCCCTATATTTTTATGTGTTGTGAACATCCCATTCCAAAGTTGGTCCCCACTTTGCTGTTGTAATAAATTATAATAACATCCATTCTTCTGGGAAGGCTTTCCACTAGATTTTGGAGCATGGCTGTGGGATTTTCCACCTTAGTGAGGTCAGGCACTGATATCGGGCGAGAAGACCTGGGTGCAGTCGTATTCCAATTCATTACAAAGATTTTCATTGGGGTTGAGGTGAGGTCTTTGTGCAGGCCGCTTAAGTTCTTCTACGCCAACCCTGGCGCATCATGTCTTTATGGATCTTGCTTTATGCACAGGGGCATTGTAATCCAGGGACATGTTAGTTCCAGTGAAGGGAAATTTTAATGCTACAGCATACAAAGACATCCTATACAACTGTGTGCTTCCAACTTTATGGCAACTGTTTGGGGAAGAACCACATATGGGTGTGATGGTCAGGTGTCCATAAACATAACCAGGATAAAATAAGCCAAGTATGTTTTTACATGTTTTTTTTTAATATGTACAAGTATGATTTTACATATATCACTTAAAAAACAGATAAACATCCTGCAAATAAAAATAAAAAAAATCCAGATTATGGTTTTACCATACAGTGTTAAAAAGTGCAAGATAAGTAAGAACTTTTTCACATTTTGTGATGTTCATTCATTTTCTATGCCGCTTATCCATTGTGGGTCACGGGTGAACTGGAGCCAAACCCAGCTGACATTGGGTGAGAGGCAGGATATACCCTGAGCAGGTCACCAATCTATTGCAAGGCTAACACAGAGACAGACAGACAGCCATACACACTCACATGGGCAATTTAGAGTAGCCAGTTGACCTAATCTGCATGTCTTCAGACTGTAGGAGTAAACCAGCACACACCGAGGAAACCCACACAGGCAGAATATGCAAACTCCACACAGAAAGGCTCTGGCTGACCAGCAGGTTTGAACCCAGAACCAACAGGGCTACACACTGCACCACCATGCCACCATTTGTAATGTTACAACCTGGAAATAAAATGTAATATAAAATATAATTTACAACAAAAATTCAAAGCTCATTTGATGGGCCGGATTAGAACCTTCATATCTGACACCCCGACTTTACAGTATAGAACCACGTGTTCTACCCGAGAGGGTTGATGAACCTGAGAGCTGCCATGTACAATGCTGTTTGTAGAGTTTTGTTAGGGTTTTTTTAAAATTCTCTTTTATGCAGAAGGCATAAAATTGAGTTCCATTATCTACTATGGGAAATTCGAGGTACTTTATCAAACATACACATAGCTGTATGTATAGACATTGTTTTATTGACCTTCCCAGAAATCATTTTCCAACCTCAACACTCCAAACACACCGGATCTGTAGGGGGCGGTAATGCACCACAAAATGGCGCCTCGACTTCTACAAAACAAGAAGAAGAGCTTCGTTGCTTAGTGACAGTCAGCTGAAACAGCTGGCGGGAAAAAAAAACGAAGAGTTGTTTTGAAGCTCCCGAGTTTTATACATGCGTTTACTTAAAACTTTATAACTGTATCATCATTATTTAAAAAAAATAATGTCGTTTGGTTGTTAATGAACAGCTTTCACAATGGCACCAGTTAGAATTAAACATGTTGTCTCGTTCACGTCAGAGGTAAGCGATAAAGTTTATGTTCATAAGTTAGCTAGCTGTTTATCCTCTGCTAGCTAAGCTAACGTCTCTGCTGCATAATGCGTGGAAGTTGTATAACGTTAAAATAAAGTGTCTACGTACATCAGTTCTTAGATAAACAAAAGTGATATGTGGCTTTGCAGGACCCGAAGCACCGTGTGGTGAACCTGTGCTCTGGCGGTGGAGGAAGCAGCCCGTGGCTGTGTAGTACAGCAGAGCGGAGCGGCCTTCTTAAAGCTGAGCTGCAGCTGGACCGGGCTTCTACCATCGCCTTTATTGATGTGGGTCAGTGCCCTAGAGTTAATAATATTTTAAATCAACGGGCCAGGCTGTATGAAATTAGCTTAAGCCAATGTAACTCATACACTTCATGCAGACTCCTTAGAATGTCTCTGAAGATAAGCTCGAATTAAAATTAAAGGGGCTGACTCAGCTTTCCCAGAATCCAGTTCGTTGTTTTTTGTTTTGAAAGCTAACTCTGCTAGCTGCCTGTGCAGCCAAACCTCCGCAAATTCACCGTTAGCGATTCCTTCAAAACCTGTCTCGAACTTTTTCTTCATCAGCATGTCATATGTGGAAGTTTTGAATAGAATATACCTGATAATCCTTTCTTTCGAGAGACGACCGAGGCCGGTTCTTGTCGTAAACAGAACGGATCAGATGAAAGAATTTAAAACACCTACTTTGACAAAACCTCATCAGTTTCACATTACAATGTATGATCTATGGCTTAGAATGTCATGGCATTGTTGCGGATTGTTTGTTTTTCAAACAGTGGAATATCCATGGATGCGAAAATGGCGACTCACTACTTGGCACAAAGGCTTCTGGGAAGGATGAGCCAGCCCCTTTAAAAATGGGAAATGTTTGTTTAGGTGACCCAACACCCGACTAATTCACTTTCATGACCAACAGGGGCTGCTTGGTGGTGCTTCCCAACCCTCTGAGCAATAACCCAGAGCCTTAACCCGTTGAGCTACCATCCCCACACCTTAAGTCGTTTAATATTCTCATCTGTCTGCATGTGTCAACTGAACATGCCAACGTGTGTAGAAATTTATATGAAGCTCGTTTTCGATTTTGACAGTCGCTCAGTTTGTACTGTTATACTGTTTAATATTTGAATAGCAGGACACGTTAATAAGTTGTAAGCACGACTCGGTAGATGTCTTACAAAATAAGAAAGCACCACAAAAATCCATTAATCTCATATTTTCTGGAGAAACACCGCATAATCCACTTCAGGCTCACCCTGCGTTTATGTCACGAGCCACTAGAGAACTTACTTTATAATGGCAAGGCCAGTAATAATTAGCACAGGAGACCTCAATACAGAAAACAACGCATTTACTTAGTCTTTATTTGTGCTAAGGAATGTTTTTTCCACCTCAAACATGCACTGTTAATGAAACAGATATGCTTATCTGTATGTGTTTTATGCTTTTACACTCTGTTTTTCCTTTGCTTTGTCATTTTAAGGAAACCATGGTTCTGCATTCATTCAAGTGGATGTAGGCCGTTCGTCATGGTCTATAGATCATCCTTATGTCACTCTGCTGCCCACTGCAACCCTGATGAGCCCAGCTGATTCACGACAAGGCACAGGAAAGCACAGTGTGCGCATGTTCAAAAAAGGTGTTACTTTTATTTATTTATTTTTTTTTTTCTTAAGGTATTCTTGTGTTAAGAAAGATTTTGTGACTATGGATCATTTTTCATTTTTAGCTCACATTTGTGTATGTGAAGGTGATAAAAGTGCAGGGACCTAACAGTAATTTTCTTTGTGCATGCATGGTCAGGGGACTTCTTGCCTGAGGCTGCTGAAGAGAGCTGGGACAGGCTGAGGGTCACCTGCAGTCAGCCCTTCAACAAGCGCAACCAATTCGGCCTGTCTTTCTTTCGTGTCCGCACTGCCGATGAACACACTGAAGAGCCACCTGCCAGTAAGGAGAACCAAAATACCAAAAATCAGGCAAGACATTTTATTCGTTCTTGTGGGAATAACATGTTATGGCTTAACTATAGGGCAGATAATTGACTGACAGTCAGAAAAGCCACACCTCCTTCATTGAGAGTGACTCCTTTGTTACTAATAAGCATAAACTTGTAAGAAAGGGATGCTCAAAAGCATGGGCAGGTGCTTAAGATGTTTTACATGGCTTTTAACAGAGTACACCAGATAAGATGTGGTCAGTAAGAGAGTGGATCTCCAGCCCTCCTGTACAACACACCTTTTTTGGCCAAAAGACAGGGTGAGCATAAATTAAAGGTCTTATAACCTTTATAACTCCTTTTGTGGTTGTTTTATACATCTTAAACATTGAGGATAAGTTAGAATTAGGATATTTTAAGTTAAAATACGTGCAGAAATACACTCAACATATGTTTAATACAGGAACAATAGAGGAAGTAGTTGCATGAAATGACCTGATTTGCATATTACATGCAGGTTTTAGTCTAGTGAACCTGACATGCATTTTGCTGCAAGTGTAAATTCATGTGGGTAAAATCTTATCAGGATACAATCCAACAAAGCAGCCAAGTGTGCAAAGCCAAGCTGAAATGTGTTTATCCCTAATCTGATTTAAGCAGACTGCTTAAGGATCTGGGGCTAATTTCTATCTCTATTTTGCTTTCTTTCTTTCAGAGAAAGCTCTCCAGGAGAACCTACAAAGGATCGTGGGAAACTGAGCAGGGCAGAGCTCATGGTTACAGCTGCACAGTCAATCAGGTGCTCTCTAAACAAAATGTCCTGCAAATCATTAATCAGCAATAGCGAGAGACAGGAGAAGACCCAGACCCCACAGCATGGTAAGACTCATGCTTAGCAGAGTGTTTGGGGGGATTTTACCTGAAACTGAGCCATTTGAGTCTGATACAGTGTGCAGTTGTTTTAATAGCATGTTCAAGTGGATGTTCTTCCCTTTTAGGTCCAGCCAGGACTCCTCAGGCATGCAGGAGAAAGTCAGAAACAATGTATGTACTGTATTTTGCACATGCTCAAACAAAATTCTTGTATAGAGGTCACCATGTTACGCTGTAATATGTGCCAAAGTTACAGCTGAGGTGATATCTATGTCTCTGGCTGTATTGTTTGTAGTCGTATATGAAAAAAAAGCAGGTTGTTACTCATTTTCTTTAGTCCATTTTGTTAGTCGCCATGAATAAATGTTTTGTACGTAACATTATATGAAAGTTCCCTAAATTCCTTGTCAATTTCTGTCAGAGAGTTTGCTTATTAATAATAATTGGTGTTTAATCAATGTACACCGATCAGCCATAAAATTAAACACACCGACAGGTAAAGTGAATTATATTGATTATGTTGTTACAATGGCACCTGTCAAGGGGTGGGATATATTAGGCAGCA
>JAOTRR010000022.1:13948997-13964525 GCA_028570945.1 Gogo arcuatus
CGACCCTTCAGGCCCAAGGCTGCTTCTCTAACCTTCGGGCCATGGCTGCCCCCAACTGGAGCCACTGGAGCCACACCCAGAATCTCTGGTACTGAACGCGAGTGTTTTATTGCATGTTTTTGGACAGCCTGCTTTTTATTGATCCTGCCCGGACACATGGTTTCTCCGTATGATGATTGGTAGATCTCTCCAAGGATTGAACCTCATTACCAACCGCCAATCACTAACAAATCAAACACACACAGCAGTCGGGAACCGCTTGGAGCCTGCACTAGTGGTGTCATTTATAAATATCGTAAACAAACTAAGTCTATAGTTACTTGATTCATTTCTGAAATTTGTTGTTTAAGTCTAGCTAGCTGTCACTTCCTTCTTCAGCTAGCAGTTTAGCTGCTTGTTTTGCACAAAAGTCTGACAGAAACTGCTAATGTTGTCTTTGATGATCATAGTTATGAGGACAGACCAACACCGAAAAGATAAGGTGCAAAAAAAAAAAAAGGTCCTTTTAGGTATCCTGGTACAGTAAACTCGATGAGCTGTGTTTATTATTAGTGTTATTTCATGTGGAGCCTCTGCCATACAAGCCCCTGTGAATAACGTACTACAGAAACGATAGCAACAAGATGTCATTTGAAAAGGGGGTTAAAAATATTCAGAGCTTTTAAAATCCTACTTTACGGTGGTAGAGAAAACAGCAGAAAAGTGAATAACCAACATTTAAAATGTGCAAAAACTAGTAAAGATGTGTGTAAGTTACTCAGTGGGCTAAACTGCTTTGGCGCCAATATCGCTGATAACAAAGGAACATAGCATAGGTGGGGGTTGTTAGCCAAGAAAATCGTTTTTATTCCATATTATTCCACATATTTTAGTAATAAATGTCTGCGCTGATATGACATTAAACAGTGCAGTAGTTTACAGTAATGCGCCAGTATGAAGCTTTGTCTTTGGAAATTAGACCTGCGGTCTGCTGCTAGCTAACCCTAGTTTTCTCACCGTTTTACAGAAGAATTCAATGCTAACTAGGTAAAATATGATGTTCTTCAACTTACGAATATACGAAGAGTATATAGCAATATAGAGTGGCTAATAATATTTTTAAAAATTGAAAACATAGCTTGGAAAAATGATAGCTACAAGGTAGCTGACATTACAACAATAACCCTGTTATTATAATAATAATAATAATCCTAAAATCCTGTTGTCTGAAATTTAATCGATGGCAATATTTACTTTTTATTAAATTTTTTTTTTTTTTGCAGAAAAGCTAGCTACACTGTTAATCCCTGACTAATGCAGTAATTTAAGAAATAATAGATAAATATTACTCACCTCGTTTAATCACGTGCATATTGAATTTACGTATTAAAGCAAAAAAAAAAATTATTATTTTTTTTTAAAAATCAAACTGTACTCGGCTCAGCTGATGTTAAGACTGCAAACCCAAATTGCTTAAACCCGCCAGAAAAGAACCCGGGAATCTGAAAACTTGACCAATCGAGTTCAAGATGATTCCTTCCGGTTCCGAGGTCATAGTTCACTTATGTTCACTTATTATTAATTTTTTTTGTTCGTGGAGTGGGGTTGAGTATTTTATCATGTTATATTAATTATAACTGAATAATAGATGATACAGTAATAATAATGTTGGGGTTCAAGCAGAGACGTTCTTAAAAGTGGGAAATAGCAACAGAGAGCATAATAGCATCTTAGCAGTTTTCCCATTGACGGAAACGTAACGGCTAACTAGCGTTAGCTTGGGTCACGTGTATCCCTGTGAGCCAATGATATCAGTTCTCCGACGTCACCCAACGTTCTCCTCAGAGGTGTTTTTAAAAGGAGATTTCAATCTTCAGGTGGAAAAAAAGAACCGTGTAACGGCTGTGGAGTCTTCGAGGGGAGAACCCAGGCTGTTCTGTTTGAATGGAATGTTATGGGAGAAGTTGCTCAGTACCCTGAATAGACGACTGTTTTGTGAAAACAGTTGGTTTCATAATAATTAGACTATCTCTGTGCTGATCTTTAACATCTTATCCATAGACTAGCAAATGATAACACCACCTGCTAAAACTAAAGAATGGTCGTTTTGTGAGACAAGAGACAGTAGGAGGAGTTACGACAGATGGAATCTATTTATGGCAGCTCTATACTCTGTCCTGTGGCCTATGTACCTAAGAATGTAACTCATTCTTATTCAGTTGGTGCTAACCCGGAGACTTTACAGCAATCAGCCACGTATAGGCCTTTGAGCGCTCAATACCTGTCTAATCAAGTTCAGCCCAGTCAACAATTATGGCAGCCTCGAAGCAGTGTTGGCCCTGGGTCTAATTACTTGCATACATTTCTTTCCTCATCTCAGCCACTATATCAGGATCGATATAGACCTAACAGAGTACATGATTATGGTCGTTCCTATAGTTTATCTCAGAATGATAAGCATTGTATGGCCATGCATTCCCAAATGCCTTTATCATCAGCATCCTACCCATTTGTACCTGCTCAGTATATGCAGCCCCCACAAGTACAGTCAGTACAAAATGTCTATCCTGCTCAGAGCTCTGACTATTTTGGAGATGGGCAATCTGTTCATGGTTTTATTACAACTCCTATGACCCAATCATTGTTTGTAGGACATTCATTTTCTCAAGTAAAAGGCTCTTCCATTCTAAATTTCACTTGAGATGATCTTGAAGAGTACACAATGCTGAGAATGGTCCTTTTCATCCTGAAAATGAGACCAATGCAAAAGTCCAGTTATCCTTTGTCATGGCAAGGTCCAGAGTGGCCCCTAAACACTCTACATCAATCCCATGCCTTGAATTATGTGCAGCTCTAACAGGAGCTCAGCTGTCAAAGTTACTTCATTCAGAGATGAGTTTGTCACCTGATAAGACATTTATCTGGTCTGACTCTACAACTGTGCTCTCTTGGTTAAAGTCTGAATCCCACAGATACAAAGTGTTTGTGGCCAACCACATCACAGAGATTACTGAACTCACACAGCTATCACCCTGGAGGTATTTTGATTCTCAGAATAATCCAGCTGATGACATGACAAGGGAAACGAGAGTGAGGGATTTGGTTGTGTCACAAAGGTGGTATCAAGGCCCTTCTTTCCTTTACTTATCAAGTGATCATTGGCCAACAATCACATTCAATGGAAAATCAGATGACTCTGAGCTAAGAAAACCCATATTCTGTGGCAATATTCAAATGAGCAATACTAATGTTCTTCCTAGCATTGCTCAGCCACATATACATCTTTACAAGGTGATTTAAGTGACTCTTCCCAGCAGTGAACTGACTTGTTCCAGTCTCAGTTGATACACCTTCAATAGGCACAGAAAGAATCTTTTTCAGACAAATTCCATTTACTGAAATGTGGTAAGCTCATTTCTAATCAGAGTCGCCACAAAGATTTGTCACCTGAATTTGACAGAAAATCAGGTTTAACCTGCGTTGGGATAGGCTTTGTAAAGCAGGCACCTTAGATTTAGACACTCTATATCCTGTATTGTTAGATCCCACTAATCAGATCACAAAACTCCTTATCAAGCATTATGATGAACGGCTTTTCCATCCAGGACCAAATCGAGAGCTTGCAGAAATCCACAGGCATTATTGGATTTTAAAGGAGCAGCAAGCTATAAAACAACAACAGTACTGTTTTGAATGCAGAAAGATGAGGTTAAGCCCAAAACGTCCTAGAATGTCAGATTTGCCAAAATCTCATCTCATACACTTTAAACCACCTTTCTGGTCAACCAGAATGGATTACTTCTGTCCCTTCATTGTAAAAGTAGGTTGTCGAACTGAAAAGAGATGGGGTATCATATTTAAATGCCTAACAAACCATTGTGTTCATCTGGATGTACTCCATAATCTCGATAACGATAGTTTCCTCTTATCTTTAAGATTTTGTCATGTTCACCATAAACAATTCCACCCCCACCCCCAGCCCCCCACCCAGACCACCAGAGGGCACCCTCACTCACACTTTTTGAGTTTCTTCCTTTGTTGTTTGCCCCACCTCCCTCCTTGTTTGTGCACACTTGTTTTGTGTTCCCCTAATTAGTTACCCTATTTATTTAAGTTCTGTGTTTTCCCTCATTAGTTGCCAAGCATTATGTTGTATTTGCGGTTATGTTGTATTTGCACCGTGAGTAGCTTTTGTTTTCATGCTCAGTTTCCTTTGCATTGTTTTGCCTTGCCTTAGTCTAGTCCTTGTTTTAGTTTTTTTTTCTAGTTTTTTGGTTGTTTTCCAGTCTTTCTTTGTTTATTAGTTGTTTACCTATTAAAGACCATGCACTTGCATCCAACCTGGATTTTGTGACAGAATGCTTGGCCTGAATATGGATGCAGCAGATCTGGGGGTGCTAAGGCAGGAGTTGGCAGAGCAGGTCTTTCTCCTCAAGCAGAAATAACAGCAGCTGAAAAGCTGGACAGCAATTGCAATAACATCATTGCAATGCTGAAAAAATGGTCAGGGGTGAGAGCACAAGCCCAGATTAGGGATCTCGTTGTCACTCTCCCTCCCTGCCCTACAGAGAAGGCTGCTCTGCGTTCCTGCCCAGCTGCTGACTTCACCCCCTCCAACCTGCTGCTGTGGCCGTCGCTCTGCCTCCCTGCTCGGCTGGGGCCGTCGCTCTGCCTCCCTGCTCGGCTGAGGGTGTCGCTCTGCCTCTTTGCCACTGTCATATTCACCATAGACAATCCCCCCCCAGACCACCAGAGCACACCCTTGCTCACACTTTTTAAATTACTCCCTTCCTTCCTAAATCACTTCCTTCCTTATTTGTACACACCTATTTTGTGTTCCCCTAATGAGTTACCTTATTTGAATTCTGTGTTTTCCCTCCATAGTTTCTAAGCATTATTTAAGCATATGTACTGTTATGTTGTGTTTGCACCATGCTGCTTTTTCTTTCATGAGCTTTCTTTGCCTTGCCTTGCCTTGCCTTGCCTTAGTCTAGTCTAACCTTGCCTTGTTTTAGTTGTTCTAGTTTTTTTGGTTCTGTTCCAGTCTTTGTTTGTTTATTAGTTATTTACTCAGTAAAGACACTGCACTTGCATTCAATGCCCTGGATTTCTTGACAGATTTATTGCACATAGAAGCAAACCCTTTAAATTGATTTCAAACCAAGGCACTAAAATTTGTGGAGGAGAAAGAGAACTCCAAGAATCATCTGCAGCCTGTAGTCCTCAACTTCAAGAACATCTGGAAAGCCATCAAATCCAAATCTAGTTTAATCCCCCCAGTGCCCCTCATTTTGGGGGAACATGGGAGAGAGAGAGATACGTTCTGTGAAAGCAGCACTTTGTACAAGACTTGGGAATCATACTGTCACAGAAGAAGTCCTGAGAATAGTATTAGTAGAAGTTGAAGTTCTCAATTCAAAACCTCTACAATGTGTCCACTGATAGTTCTGATCCTGACCCAATCACTTCAAATTTACTTCTTATTGGGTGGCATGACTCCTCTTTGCCTCAAGTTTCCTATGTAACACCAGAGCTACTTGGACATAGATGAGGACTCCATAACCAGGTCCTCATGGATCATTTTTGGAGCAGATTTTTTTTAAACATTATTTACACATCTTACAAAATTCTCCAAAAATGGCACAAGGACATCTCATCACTCAACTCATCAGCTGCCTAGGGCAATGTGTCCTGTGGGTAAAGTCACCAAAGTGATGATGATGAGGATGGCTATATACACACTCCTGAAGTCACTGTTAATGGTAAAGTCTATGTTCGACCTTTCTGCAAGCTATTTGAACTGTCTGTGATGGATGAAAAGGATTTTCCCTCTTCTGGCTGATGGCAATACTGCAAATATGTAACCATATTTGGGGGCAGCTGTAGGAACACTGGCTAGAAAATGACAATTTTATACTTATGATTCATGACATATGGACCACAACATAAAACTATTGTACCATCAGGCCTATGTATGTCCCTTTGTGTGCCTGAGTAATGGAGGTATCCTGCACCTTTCCCCCAATTTTGGTGTTTCTATGACTCATGGTCTTTGTGCTCCGTACAAATTTACCGGAGATTAATAACAATAATAATAATAACAATAATAATGAAGAAGAAGAAAAAAATCCTAACAAAAACAAAAGGGTTACAGCACCTTTGGTGCTTGGACCCCTAGTAGTAAAAGTCTAATAATTTAAATATACCCTATGACAGGGGTTAGTGAACCCCTGGGAGGGTT
This sequence comes from Gogo arcuatus, assembly GCA_028570945.1. Lineage (NCBI taxonomy): Eukaryota > Metazoa > Chordata > Actinopteri > Siluriformes > Anchariidae > Gogo > Gogo arcuatus. The sequence goes on from JAOTRR010000022.1 coordinate 13,955,218, forward strand.
CATATAACAGTAGTAGGAGCACTGATTGTATTTAGAATTAGATTTTTTAATTTTCTGTTTATTGAGTTTTTCCACAGGTGTCATTTCAATGCTAGAAATGGCATTTCTTCCTACATCAGGTAACAACGAGTGTCCTACAAACATGGCGCCGAGTACAACTCCCAGACCACAAAGCCGCCTACGAACATGGCTGCCAAGGAGTACAACACCCAGCCGTCACGAACTCTCTCACTTTCACATTCACCCTCATTCTGACTGCACAAATTTGGACTCTATTACACAATCACAGCAACACTATTTAACGACTCTCTGTTAGCACACACATTGCAAAGTATCTGCTCAGTGTCACATACCTGTCTATATCAAGCCTTATAATTCCTTCCTGTTGTGTTTATGGTCATGATTACATTTATGGGTCCTGGTTTATGTCTTTGTCTCTTGGCCAAGTATCTCTGTTTGCATATCGCCTGACTTCTGCCTTTTTGTTGACTTTTGATCCGTTTGCAATTGTTAAAATAAATAATCTTAATCTACAACTGTCACCGTCTCTGCTGCCTGACAACAGGAAAGAGAAAAAGACAAACTACAGAAATGCAATTCAGTTGAAAAAATATACAGTAAGTACATATTTAACACCTCGATCCAACCTGCATTTTACACTTTAATACCCAACCTGCCCAGTTAATCCATGCACAAAGCCTACCACTGAACACCCTCACCCCACCTGTCAAGCCTGCCAGCCAAGGGAAACCAAGGGAGGAGGATAAACCCAACCAACCAACAAGCAAACAAATAAAAGACTGTGGGTAGAGCCAAGAGAAAAAGTGTAAAGGTTATTTGGAATGTCAAGGGGGTGGCACGGTGGTGCAGTGGTTAGCACTGTTGCCTCACAGCAAGAAGGTGCTGTATTTGAGCCTTGCAGCCAACTGGGGCCTTTCTGTGCGGAGATGGCCTTGTGCCTGTGTGGGTTTCCTCCAGGTGCTCCGGTTTCCTCCCACAGTCCAAAGATATGCAGATTAGGTAAACTGGCTACTCTAAATTGCCCATAGGTGTGAATGGCTGTTTGTCTCTGTGTTAGCCTTGCGATAGACTGGCGACCTGCCCAGGCTGTACCCCGCCTCTTGCCTGAAGTCAGCTGGGATTGGCTCCAGATTCCACCATGACCCTGATGGATAAGCAGTATAGATGATGGATGGAATGTCAAGGGCAGCGAAATGATGAGGAAAGGTTCCCAAGTCTGAACCCCTCCCCACACACAAACATGCATTTAAATGTTCCAATTGGGGCTGTCATAAAATATTTCAGGAGGGTTTCGAACCTGAGATCCTTTGCCTTAGATACACTCATGCTTAGGCCTCAAATTTGTGATTCCTGCACCATACATTAAACCAATTAACTAATCGATGGATAGCAGTGTCCTCTTTTTACTTGGATTTGATGTTAACAAGTGGTGTTATTGGGTTGGATGCTAGACATGCTTGCAACATTTCTTCCTCCTTTTGTTTTGACTTCACATTTTAGTGTCTGTTTATAATAAGAAGTTCCGCCACTGAGCCACTATGGCCATGTCCACTGAGTTCTCTAAAGCCATACTTCTCAAAGTGGAGTCAGAGGACCCCCAGTTGTCCGTGATTTTTTTTTTTATAACAGTGGTGGAAATCACAACCTACAATTACTGATGTTATTATATTTATTATTTAATTCTTATAGCCTATTTGACTGTTTGCTTAAACAGAATGGGTTTAATCCAAACTCACTAACACAAAAACAAAAGCAAAACAAGGCTTGGCAACTTGGGCCTAATATGTTTGGTCAAAAAAAAAAAAAAAAAATTAAGATCCAAAATCCAAAAAGTTTGAAAACCCCTGTTCCAAAGGACCTGGGCTTCTCTGAGGACTCATCCCAAACATGAATATAAAACTATATAAAGCATGTTATGTAATAATATTACTATCACAATTGTGTTAACATTAATAGTATTATGCACAGGAAAACATTTACATTCTTTGAAACTTTTTTGTGTTTTTCAAGTATAAAATAAAGCAATATTTATTATTAGTGCTCTCTCATGGCCTATTACAATACCTTATAGACTACCAAAGAATAAACTTCCTGTCTTTGCAGTGTGTGGTTTCCTGTTGAAATAAGAGCAAGCGCTAACACTTTTGACACACCAGGCCAGCAAAAAGATAACATACAAGCATGTTACATTTTAGGCTTGATGGATGTGGGGGAAGAATGATCAAGCATATAGGCTATAGGGTTGTTTGTTTTATTTATTTACAAATTACATTTTTAAACTCGTAACAAATTTTTTTTGAAAGAAAAAATACATCTTTGAAACTGGTAATGAATTATGTTTTAAAACTTGTAACAAATAACATTTTTGAAATTTCTAACAAGCATTTTTAAGACTGATGATAAATTAGCTACAAATGGTAACTACAGAGTCCCTAAAGTCCCGAAAGGTGATTTTTAAAAATCTTGTGCGTACAAGATAAATGACTTGTTCCAACAAGATAAATAACTTTTGTCAACAGGTTATTATCTTGTGGGAACAAGTTATTATCTTCTGCGCCAAAGATAAATAACTTTTGTAAACAGGTTATTATCTTGTGGGAAGAAGTTATTATCTTCTGCACCCAAGATAAATGACTTGTGCCAACAAGATAAATAACTTTTGTCAACAGGTTATTATCTTGTGCGTCTAAGATAAATGACTTGTGCCAACAAGATAAATAACTTTTGTCAGCAAGTTATTATCTTGCAAGTACAAGATAATACCTTGTGCCTAGTGTGTGTGTGTGTATATATATATATATATATATATATCACCTTTCGAGACTTTAAGGGTAACAAATGACATTTTTGAAACAAATAAATTGAATGTCAGTGAATGAAAGAACTGAAGCTACACTGAGCTTCCTGGTGGCTCACTGAAAGTTTACAGGCAGACAGACAGAGAGAGCGCGAGCCCATCAGGAGGAGGGGCTTTGAGAGAAACCTGTTAGAGGTGAGTTTTATTCCTGTTTGCTCTCCTCCCTTTGGACAACATGGCGAACTGTGCACTCAGCACCTGAGCTTTTCACAGCTTTGTAACCTGTTTTTACTTGTATCATAGCCTAATGTACAGTTCTTAACGAAGGACCAAACCGATTAGATCAGATTAGATTAGATTTCCGGCGTGTGTTTCGTGTTTGGACCAGCGTATCGATGAAACCTTTAGCGGAACCATGTAACGAGCATCAAAAGAAAAGCCCCGCGGAGATGATGGCGAGTGAAGCGGTACCTGCTGGAAACACAGGGGAGGTGGGTGAGGAGATATGACAAACACGGGGATTAACACGGCTTCAGCCTTATATATACACATATTTGTATATTTTTATTATTATTTTTGATTTCGAATGAGATATAAAGACAGTTCAGCTCTTCTTGCCCAGCTAGTTGCGCTGAATGTTTGAGGAAGAAACGCAACTTGTTTGGCTTCATTTTTAGAAAGTAGCGCGGTACAAAGTGCATAAGAGCAGCATATGGCTACTGGCGTGAGAGCAGGGTGCTAATAGTTCCGGCTGTGAGACTCAAAACGATAACCAGCATAACATAAGTTAAATTTGAGTTACAAAACTAGAATAAACATTAAGTTATGTATTTGGTCTTTGTGACAATTCCTTATCTGACAGAAATGAATCATTTGTTTGTTGTTGGCAGGTTTTGTGAAAGCCACCTACTATTTTTTTGTGTGGCTGTTGTTGATGCTACAAAAGGTTTAGACTACATTCACACAGCTTCTAGTCTAGTTCAAGTCATGGTTCTCACAATGAGGTCCAGAGACACTCAGGAGCTTCTGTTGTACAGCCATGGACATTTTTGTGTCAAGGTTATTATGGGTATTATTTCATTAATTTCATTAACAACCTACTTATGATGGAGGTCAGTTGACTGGTCAATTGAATTGAATGCATTCAAAATGAACTCACATTGTATTTCTTATAGGAAGTTATTTACTTTCTAATGTAAACCTCAGTAACAACCGCTTAAAGGTTCAGGCTATTATTCAGTTATTCATGTTAAAGCATATTACTCACTAACTACTATGAATTATGTAGTAATTGCAGTGAAACTAATAGTAAAGTATGTTGTTATAAGAGTAGAGTGAACAGTGTAAATCTGTAGCATTGTACTGATGTATCCTGGGAGTTTTAGGTGCTAAATCAATAATCTCAACTTGATGAATTTAACTGCAATTTTAATGAAGCTGAGAAAAGTGCTGTTTATATGACAAAAAAAAAACAACACTTAAAACCTTTTAACACACTGAAACAGGTTTGAGTCTGTGTGAGAATTCTGTGAATAAAAGAACTTTCATGGTTCTAATAAATAAATACAATGGCACGATCCCGACACCGACACTGATACAGATACCAAAACCTTGGGTTTCGGCTGATACTGAACCAGTATTGTTTTTAACCACGCATTGCAGTGAGTGATTTTAAATTGAAGCACAGTCCTGAAACTGCTCAAACAGGCCTACCCAACAGAAGCATATACACAGACATCAACATGACATAAAAAACACTGCTTTTTTAATTTACTCGGAGAGATTTCCACAAAGTTGACATGACTGAATTCCAGATGTGCCTTGCTAAATAGCTAACTAATCACTGTTGTTATGGTAAGTTAGGTGGGTGCTGTTATTATTATGTAACATACTTGACATTGCTTCACGTTTTGCTTGCACTACAAGCAATTGGGTTATACTGGATTTAACACACTCGACTTCCCAGAGGCACAACCGGGTCCATATTGGGTGAAACCAAAAAAGATGACTAGGCATATTTGATCAAAATATATTCCGGAAAATGAAGTTTTAGACCTAGGCTCAGCCTGCTCATTAAAATAATTATAAATAGTCTGTGATGTTTTAAAACTGAAAGATGTTCTTTGCTGAAAAGTGGCAAATGACATTTTTGAAACTGGTAATGAATTACGTTTTTAAAACTTGTAATGAATTACAGTACATTTTTTTGGCTGTGAAAAAGTCTGAACTCCTCTGCTCAAGAGCTTGTGTTCACGCCATTGTTTCAGCAAAATGATAATATATGCAAATCAGTTACTCCATGATGGTGGATTTCTCCACTTTCCGCCTTTTACCATGTTCTTCAACATTTCAATAAATCACGTGCCAACTTAAATTTTCTTAACATCCCTGCCTACTTTCAAATGAGGGATATGTGTAATTAACCTGAATCACTCTGACTTGTTTCCTCTTGCGAGACACTGTATACAAATCCACGTCTCAGTGGTTCCCTGGCAACTAGAGTTACTTCCCTTTCATTATAATACTCAGCGCAATGCTGATGACTTCACCTTCCCCACCCACATAGTGTGCTAATGTCAAGGATAACACCCTGTTCACGCAAATGCAAAGACAATTTCAAGCTGTCAGGAATAAGACAATAAGAACAATCTTACAAGAATAACAAGAATAATCTTGTTATTGATACCTAATTATGATTCATTAAAGTAAATTCTTTATAGTGATTGAACCACTGCAATTGGTACAAAGATTAAATTCTTATGAAGTTCCTTGTGAGCCAGACATAAAAATGTTGTTGTTTTTTAATTCATGCGTTCAATTTTTTAGTGCGTTTGTAACACCCATAGTTACATTTTTGTACTCAGCATACTTGTTAATGGATTGACTTGATAAGATCTGGGCTCTCTCAAATGTTTTGCAGTCAGCAACAGTGGTGTCAGGAAATGTAATAAAATAAAATCAGTGTGTAATCTGTACAGTTAAATAGAGAAGTGTGACATGCTCATGAATTTTAAGTGGATGCCAGACAGTAATAGGAGCGATGATGTGTTATTTTATTCATTTAAAACACAACCTACTGTAAACCATTATTAATCATATCCATATTAATAATGGTGCCGTAAAGTACCTTTATGACAGTTCCAATGAAGATGATTAAAATGCTAAATGCTAGTACTGAAGGAAATGCTCTCTTACTGTAACCTTGATATCCCTGAGCTGAGAGTCTCACTAGCTGGCTTTCAAACAGAAATGAGGGGAAATGGAAAATTCTGATTGGCTAGTCCTGTTTCTCACCATAGTAGCTGGTAGACAAAAATATGTTCAAAGTACTTTAGATATAATAATAGATTAAACATACTAAGGGATATGTTCACTTGACGTTTGGGGCAGTTAAATATCTAGTCACAAATGATAACCTATTTCGGCCTTCCAAAAAAAAAAAATTAAATAATAGTAGCATCAGTGTAGTTTGGTGTACTGATAAGCAGAGCAATGCTTCTTAAAATAAACCAAAGCACCACTAGCAAATGGAAAGAAATCTGACTGCTTTCTATTTTCTCTCCTTGATAGGGTCAACCCCAGATGAATGGCTTCTCTGTGCCCCATGGTGTGAGCAGTCCTGTTTCACAGTCCCAGCCTGCATCTAGCCCGTCCTCGCCAGTACATCAACCACCGGTCAGCCTTCCCAGAGGGCAGTGGGGTGGCAAGTATGAGTTTCTGCTCTCCTGCATCGGCTACTGCGTTGGCCTGGGAAACGTCTGGAGATTCCCTTACCTTTGCTACCGGAATGGTGGAGGTGAGCTGTGGCCTGCAGGGCTGAAACTGTAGCTGAACATATTTAAAATTTGTAAGCTTATAAAGCAGGTTCCCAGCAAGATGGTAATTAAACTCTGGAATTAGGAAGTCGTTTGTGAAATTGACATGGACAGTATTGCACTGTAGAAAACGCTGACACGTGATGTTCTAAAATTTTTATAAAGCAGTAACCTCTACCTAGACCCAAGTTTGTGAAATGACTGATATGATTTGAAGCATCCGTACACTTAAAGGAATTCTCTGGTGTTTAATCTTTATTCATTACATCTGTATGTGTGTAATGTATGTGTGATTACCATAGAGAGGATTTTCAACACATTTCGCTTTACTGAGAAAGAAAAAAAACAGAAAAACTTTTACTGAGAACTCACTTACAAAGGAAGACAAACAATACATATTTAAAATGTGGAATCACTTAACAAAGATGTACTTCTGTAATTTTAGACAGCAGTGGAGCAATACAGTAAAACGTCCTTCGTTTAGTTACGCATTCCTAAAGGTTTCGTTAAACCACCAGGCTGAAACTGGGGCATGTCCATGTGCATGTGTGTATGATGAATTATACAGAGTTTAGCCTAATTTACAAATAACTCATACAATTTTGGATCAATATCTATTGAGAAAATCCAGCGACTGCCCTTTTTATGTTCTTTTCCCAGTACAAGGAAATGTGTTGAGATTGCTGTTTATGAGATTTCCATATAAGCTAGAGACTTGGTAAGCAGATTTAGTTGAAAACCCTGCACTCTTTCTTTAATATCTCAGTGCTGAACCCAGCTAATGCCAGATCTGATACTGAAGTAACACAATGACAGTTATGTCCATAAGCAGCAATCAAAGCTGCAGTCAGCTGCATGTGCTCACACGCGTGAGTCCAGTCCCAGCCCCAGGTCGTTTGTTAGCTCTGTTGTCCTTTGAGACAGAACTTGGACAGTCTCCAGTTCCTCTTGGGTGTGTCCTGCAGGAGACTCTCGCAGATGTAATGGAGATACCTACTGGTTAGAATGCTGTTTGTTCAGTGTTTTCATTGGTTTGTTTAACGTTTGCACGGGTCTTATAATTTCTGCACATGCTTCTTAATAATAATAATTTCATGCTTCTGCAGAACGCAAGTGGCAAAATAAGTGTATGATAAGCATAGATAATACTGAATCAGCAAAAATCAAGATCCAAAGTTTCTTTATTGTCATCAGCAACAGTGTACATGTACATAGTGAGATGAAACAGCATTTCTCCATGGACCACAGTGCAACATACAACACCAACACCATCAACAACAATAACAACAACACAGTACTATGTGCATAAAACAATGTGCAAATTGTGCGTTAGATATAGCGCAAGACAAAAGACGTTATAATGCTACAATGAAACAAGCTGATTTGCTCGTACCATCCAAACAATGCACTAAACAACGCAAATGTGAAAAACACAAGTTCAACATTGAAGTAAGTAGCAGCAATTTAATAGAAGTGCAAAGTCAAAAGCGTTAAAGTAGTTACGTCACAAACGTGATTGTAATGCCTGTTTTTTCGTGTTATGGTTATATTCCCATAACTCCAGAAAGTATGGGAAGGTAAAGTACTGTTAGCTCTAACAGTGAAATTATAACACATTTTTTTCTACTTAAAATGAAATGGTTCACCCCAAAATGTAGTTTTCATTCAGATTGTAGAAGAAGCATTGAGGAGCTTGATCTGTTTGGGAAGTTGAATCCTGGGTGAAGCTCCATTATGAAGTTGGCTAAGTGCAAGTTTCATCAGTAACATTGTTAAAAATATAAAAGAATTAGTTTTGATTTGTTTAACTTTTTTTCTCACTGTATGTTATTTCATTACAGTCTTAATATATTGATTTGAATACAGTAGAAGACAGTAAGTGAGGAAAACCCTTCTATGAACAGGGGTGTCCAAACTTTTGACTGACAGATAGATTTTCCAAGCCTGCCAAAGGGATAAGGATGAGCAATGAAACAGAAGCCCTGTCAGAAAAACAACACATCATGAATCACAGCAGCACTAACAGGAACTAAACTAGGCTATTGCAATAGTGCTGTTTATTTAGGAAAATTAAAGTAGTTTTAAAGTAGACTGTGATCCCTCACGGAGACTTTGGGTTGTCTGTTGAAATGATGACAAACAGCACTATTTATTTATATTCAGTTCTGTGGTTGAATCCATTTGTGATGTAAAAGAATTAAATACTTCCCTATGAGAATGATGAAGAATGAAGAATGATGAAGAATGATGAAGTACATCTGCACAGAAACATCTGTATTGAGTTTACAAATAGTGAACAGGGGTGAACAAATTATAAATTCATTATCTATCCTCCCGGGCAAGTAAAGGCTCCGGTGTGATTTCCCACGCCCGTAGTTAATTTTTAACAATGACTGTAAAAAACGCAGACGGCCTGGCTCCATGCTCCTCCGTTCCATAGCTAAAAATTCCTCCGCCATGTTGTCAAATTTGGAGCCAGAGTATGTGCAGTAGAGATGATAGTCAAAGTCAGGTGCACCTAATCATTTGGTAGGATCACCCCTCTTCTCCCAATACCAGCAGCCACGGGGGCAGCCACGGGGGCAGCCATGGGCCCGAAGGGTCGCCGGTTCAATCCCCAGGACCGGCAGGAAAAATGTGAGGGGAGTTGAGTGAATGAACAGCACTTTCTCCTC
>JAOTRR010000022.1:14124517-14136528 GCA_028570945.1 Gogo arcuatus
AAGGCTAGCCCATGTGGTCCAATCCCACAGAAGAGCTACTGTAGCACAAACTGTTAAAGTTAATGCTGGCTAAAACAGAAAAGTGTCTAGTTTCTATTCCTCATACAAAATGCAAAATAAGGCAAGGTGAACATGAGGAAACAAATCTGTTACATGACCCATGAGAAATAAATTGTCCTCTAAATTTGATAACTGGTTGTGCTACCTTTTTTTTTTAGCAGGAACAACTGCAGCCAAATGTTTTCTGATAACTGGAGATCAGTCATTCACATCACTATGGAGGAATTATGGCCCACTCTTCTTTGCAGAATTACTTTAATTCAGCCACATTGGAGAACTTTTGAAAATGAACTCCCTGTTTAAGGTAGGGCTACAGTATTCCCCTGGGGTTCAAGTCAGGACTTTTAATTAGGCCACTCTGAAGCCTTAATTTTGTTTCTTTTGAGCAATTTAAAGGTTGACTTGGTTTTGTGTCTCCTTCAGGATTTTATGTTTGAGAGCAGAATTAATTGTACCATCAATTATGGCAAGTCACCCAAGCCCTGACGCGGCAAAGGATCCCCACACCATCACACTACCACCACCATGTTTGACTGATCATGTTCTGATTGTGGAATACTGTTAACTTTTATGGCAAATGTACAGGACACATGTCCTCCAAAAAGTTATACCTTTTGTCTCATCTGTCCTCAGAATATTATCCCCAAAGGCTTGGGGGTCATCAAGGCATTGTTTTGGCAGACATGAGATGAGATTTTATTTTTCTCTTGGTTAGCCATGCTTTTTGCCTTGCAACTCTCTCATGAATACCATTTGTTCCCATTCTATTTCTAAAGGTCAAATCATGAACATTGACCGTATTTGAGCCAAGCAGCACTTGCAACATTAAATAATGTTCTGGATGGTTTTGTAACATCCTCAATGGGTCATCAGTGAATGTCTGGAGCTATTTTTGGAGGCAGCCACTTCTAGGACAATTCCCCACTGAAGTTCACCACCCAGAGCTGTAGAAATGGCTTTGTAACCCTTTCCAGCCTGATACATTTCTTTCTCATCTCTTCTGGAATTTCTTTTGATTGCCACATAGTGTGCTGCTTGTTGAGACGTTTTATCCTACTTCACATTGCTGGAAAGGTTCTATTTAAGTGATGTTTAGATTCAGCAGAACTTGCAGTAATCAAGCTTGGGTGTCCAGTCGAATTGAACCCAATTATAAAGTAAATCTGGTTAATTGTTTGTTTGGGTAACTAATGGGGCTGTAACAGTTGTGGGGTTGAAGGGGAAAATGAGGAGATGGGAGACATTCTTGCAACAATGCAAAGGGGGTGTGCTTTCTTTCTTGCTACTTTCACTTTTCAGTGATTATTTTATTTTTTTTAATTATTTTTTATTTTTTTTAAGCTCATTCAACATGCACGGCTCAGTGTTGCTTAGCTCTGTTCCTCGCAGCTTTTACTTCAATCCTCTTTATCCTTTCTGCTGCTCACTGCAACACAGAACACTCATTAACATGTTCCATAAAGGTTAAGCTCCTTACCACTCACCTTGCCAACAAAGCGGTGGTTGACCACGTCCCTGTTTCCACAGGGGCAATTATTTTTTTCACACAGGACCAGTTGATGTTGGATAATGGATTTTCCTTCAATAAATGAAATGATAATTAATTTTGTGTTTTAAAATGACTCAGAAATGGTATCGAAGTATCTCCTATAATCGTGTGGTTCATGCTGTTTTCTGATAGAAAGGACATGACGTGATGCCCTACAGTAAACATAACCCAGGTTTCTATTAGTAGGTTTTGCTGCATAAGTCCTCTCGGCACAGGAACTTGCAAGGCTTTGACTGTGCAGTGGTGTGATTTGACCTTGTCTCTTTGTTTGTAGGAGGTCATATCTAACAAAGAACAGGCACTGAGCTTTGGGAAATTATGGTATTTCATTGATGCATCACATTGCAAATGTTAGTGTTACAGCTCAACATTCTAAATACTTCCCAACAGCTCCAAATGCCTCAAAGATCCTGTTTCATAAAAACATAAACTTAACCTGGCTTTGAATCTCCTGTTCTCATGGCAACATAATTCTAGTCAAGTATGAGTTGAAACCAAAAATCTAACTATCTGTCATGTGAACACAACAGAGAGGGAGGGAGGCACATGCCACCTGTTGATCTTTTTTCGATTCCTGCATGAAAACTGCTCTTAGTTGCACTGTATGCTCTGTCCTTTTCTGCTCTTCACCCAACCACATGATTTGTATAATACTGAAATGGTTAGATGTTAAGTTTTTGGCTGGATTGTCTACCTGCTCATGTGATGCGCACAATTTACCACGGTTCTCCTTATGCTTTAAGCATCAGCTCGTACCCAATGCTAATCTGATACCGACTTCTTCATAGGAACCAACCTAAGTTTCTGTGTTTGTTTATACGGACCATGTTATGTCGGCCAATAACACAAACACAGTATAAGACGTCAGATACCAGCAGTTCAGGTCAGTGTTTGCCTGTTATTTTTATCCTTTCACCTTTTTTTAAAATTTCAAATGGGTCATTTTAAACTAAATAAAACAGATTTGACCTCATGCATAGTGTCCACATCTATGGACAGTCAATTTAAGGCTGTTTTTAGAAAATGTAAGATGTAAATCACTTTCAAATCACAGAAATTTAATATAAACCATTATCCTGATTTCTGTTGCTCTCTAGAATATTTGCCATTCTCTGTGCAGCATGTCTCTATCTTCACAAACTTTTCTACATTCCAATTTACCAGTGAAATGTCTCTTAGTTTTTTTTGTTGTTTTTTTGTAATAAACTGAATTTTTTTTTTTTTTTTTTGGCCCCTCTCCATTTTCTTCAGTGTTTACCTTTTAACAATTTAAAACCTCTTATTCCAATTTAATTACAATTTAAACCCTCTTGTAACTTATTGTGGTGTTCCTTATACCTTTTTTTTAATCAACTTATTTTTTAAAAAGTGATTTAAAATGTATTTAAGCATCTCAAACTATGAAGCCTTGTACAAGTTTTAAGAATTTTTTTTTTTTTTTTTTTTAAATAAATACTTTCTTGAATTTTCCTGCAACACCACCTATTTCCATTTCCCCCCCCCCCCCTTTTGCTTCAGGAAATTGATGCATCAGTCATTCAGTGTACGTTGGAATACACACGTTTACTGAAGTTATATTTTTTAGAGATTTTTTTCCAGTAAAAATAGAACATTTTCCATGCCAGTATAAATAAATCATTATACAAATTACACAATGTCAAATGTTAGCCTTTTTTAAAACCAGAAACCTTTATGTATTTATTTTCTTTTAAATCATCTCTGAAATCAGCTGCATTATGCAACATTCCTAAACGGTGTAATATTTACTGTCATTTCGGTTCTCACCTCAAAATATTTTAGACCTGAATATCTGAATGCTGCTGCTGCTGCTACTACTGCTAATACTACTACTTACACTACTACTACTACTACTAATAATAATAATTTAAGTCATCACATGCAATAAAGTAATAAACACCTACAGACTGAATGAAGGCTTTTTTTTAAAAACAATTTATGCATGAAAGTGTTAAAATTAGACACTGTTTCTTATAATAAGGAAATGGCCTACTTCCGCTCTCAGCCCCAACAAGAAACAAAGGAAGTTCCTTCTCATAAGACCAAATACACACCATAGGATTTATTCCACGTTCATGGTACTTTTAGGAAGCACAGCATCAGAGCAAGGAAATTCTCTTGAAGGAGCAGTGGTCACTTAGAGCATTTAATTGCAGAAAATGACAACTGGTCTGTGGTCAGCCTTACCCCAGGACTCCATTCAGATTTGTGGAATTTATTAAGGACTCTAGCATCTACAGAAAGCCAGTTGAGTGGATGAAGTGGGGCATAACATGGTGTGCATGTTTCAATTGTGCGAATAACGGATGTGATGTCGAATTTTGGGGTAGTAATAAAACCTGAAACGTGACTACATACAAATTTGTTTTTTATAAACGAAGATATTTATGATCCTGGGTCCAATTCTTCTGCAGGTACGTGACAAAATGCTGGCTTTACCATTTAATTTTAGTTGAGTGTAAGCTGTTTGTTTTTCCTCTCCATTTTCAAGACCCAAAACCCTCCCCTCAGACACAGATCCAGCATTGGACAAAAGTCTAGGCTATGTTGTATTACAGGATTTACTCAAGCCATATAATGCTTACTTTTTCAAACTATGTTTGTTTTTTTTTTGCTTATGAATGTTTACAACATTAGGTTTTATTTCACCTCTCCATTTTTTTTCTTAACAATTTAAAGCCTCATAACTTATTGTGTTGTTCCTTATACCTTTTCTAAATCAACTTTATTTTAAAATTTTATTAAAAATACATTGCATCTCAAACTATGAAGCCTTATACACAAACGTTTTAAGACTTCTTTGTTTAAGAAATCTTTCTTGCATTTTCCTGCAATGCCACCTTTTGCTTCAGGAAATGGATGCATTTGAGTCATGCAGTGTACATTGAAGTACACATTTACCATGCCACTATAAATAAATAATATAATCATTATACAAATTACAAATAAATTGTGTAAAAATGTTAGTATTTCAAATATTCAATGGACACTTGGCTTCATACTGATATACCCTACTCGGCATGATTGTGTGAGCGATTTTATTGAGAGTCTTATTCTGTGTCCTGTGGACAGTTTGTTTCAAGCACATCAACGTTCAGTCTGTGTTAATGCACAATGGTAAATTGTGATATTTGAAGCAGTGAAGAGCAAAGACAGCCGTTTAAGAGATGGACCAGCGTCATGTAAGGTTATTTTAGAGGCAAATCTGATGGAGCTATAATTTGAACCCAAGTTTCTTGAGAATAGTGCTTTGGAGACTTGGGGATCCATACATGATATGAGTAGGTCATGTGATGAAAACATACTTGAGCAATTAATGACTCAATTTTTATTTTTACATGTCTACAATTAAAATGTTCTATATGTGGTTAAAGCACTTTGAACCATTGTTATTGATTATCTGTGTCTTTCCTAGATCCCAGGTGCGGCAATGGATCGTGTTAGCCTGCTTTGGCGGTTGAGGCGTCGAGCCCGTCGAGGGTTTTTGTGCATGACCCTATTTTGCATAACAATGGCTGTACTGTATACATTGTGTGCTGAGAACAGTGTACCTGTCACTGATGCCATCTTTGGGGTGAGGGCACGGACTCGGGCACAGCCAAGAGCGCGCACCATCGTAAAGGTATATTTATTTACATCCACTGTATGTGCCAAAGTACACACATTCATAGCTTACATTGCAGAGGTATTACACAAAATAACAGCAAAACAAAACTTTAATTCAGTTTTGTTCATCCATCAATACAGGTGCTTCGGGGAGCGGGCAGATCAAAACCAATGTATGTGGACCCTCAAAAACTCCCGGGTGTTATTCCCGGAGATCCTCAAAAGCCTATTCCTGTCCTCTCATCCTTAAACTACTCAATGGAGGCAAGTCAAAAGGAACAGCACTCAGGAAGCAAAGAAAGGGAGCGACATGGGTTTCTTGCCTGGCTATTGGGCAGACCATTAAGGCATACGCTTGAGCCTATTCTAGGTGGTCAAAGAAAAGTAGACACAGCCAGTCAGAAAATGGACGCTTTCTTCACCAAGGGGGAGGTTGGAGCGGTCTGGAACGATGAGATGTCCAGTAGCATGCTGGGCACTAGGCTGAAGAAGGTGGTGCAGAACTATCAGGTGAGAGGTGGATTTGATAGTGAGATCTCTGGTGGAGCATCTTGTGAAATAATTACATGAGAATTTTTGTCCTGCAAGAGAACTGTTTTAAAGAAAAGGCAGTTACCAAAAAGAATCAGCAGGCACTCGTTTCATTATACTGTATATGACCCCAGAACAATTTGGCATTTTTATCAAGAGCTTGTTGAAGAATTAGTGTCAGATGTTTTATTCTGGTAAAATGGGATTTGAAGAAAAGTGCTTTTAGTATGTGCTGTACTTAAATTGTTTGGGTTTTTTTTTGATGGTTTTGGATGGAGGCTCTATGTTAACACCAATGCTAAGTTACGGCAATTTAAATTGAATACCAAATGGTATCAGAAACCTTTAGTTTAAAAAAAAAAAACCAACCAACCAAAAAAATAAAATAAAATAAAAACCCCCGGTTGTTTGATTATTAATCATTTCCAGGATACCACATGCTGCTACGAGGAAATATCACAATAATACCCATATGGTGTGTTAGACTGCGGGAAAATGTTTGAACAAATCCTCATGACCTCTCCAGCCACTCTGGGCAAAGCACCAGTGTCCATACGATGATTGGACATAACCTTTATAGGGAAAAAAGATGATAATTTACTGGAGAGATTACTTTATTATCATGAATTCTAATAAATTAGTTTATAAAGTTAATTCAGAATTGCACTTGATGTTTTTCAAGCACATAGATTTTTAATTTGTAAAACATTTTAAAATCAGTCTAGTTACAAATAATCTCCCACACTAAACCTCTACATTTTTTTTTCCCTTTTAGTGTGGCTTTCCATATAATTTCATATACAGTATAATTGTACATGTATGGGTGGTGGGCAAAAGTTTGTAGACTTTTTATTCATAAAAACCAGTACACTATAATCTGTACTGGTACAAAATAGTGAGAAATATAAAAATCTCACTCAAACATGTATTATGATTAATCTCTTCCAGAGAGTAATGTTAAACACAGTTGCGTAATGTGCGCATCACTGACGATTTCATTCTTTGGATGAAGTGAATGTTACTTCAGACAAGACCTAACGTCATTTGAATCATTATTTTTTGTTCCTGAGCTTTCCCTTTATTGCCATAATAATTGTCTTTTCCCTTTTAGGCGATGAATAAATATGGCGTGAATTTCTCCCGCTCAGATGGTGGGAAAAGACGACAAAAACGGAGTGCCTCAGAGCTCCTGTGCCAACTCAAAGAGATGGTGAAACCCACCACATTAGCACCAGAGATGGAGCCATTTGCTAAATTTCCCTGGGCCTCCCAGCTGCCCGCACAACCCCTGACCTCTACACTTGGCCCATATAAAACATGCGCTGTTGTGTCATCTGCAGGTTCTCTGCAAAACTCTGGACTAGGGAAAGAGATTGGTGTGTAATGATTTTTCAATTTAAGAGAACAATTTCATTAAAAAAATACAGTTTACACTTTAATTAAACATTCCACTTAACTCAAGCATAATTGATCAGCAAAGACATGTTTTGGTGTCTGATTTTTTTTTTTTTTTTTAAACAGGAGCTATGTGGCTAATTCATTACCATTTGTTATTTTTCTATTAATATAAGAACAATATGCTGTATGTTTTGTCCATTTATAGTTACATCCACAAATCAGGTTAGTTCCTTTTATAATTTGTTATAGCAGTCGTAACCAGTCCCCCCCCCCCAAGCATCTTTTGAACTGGAAAGCAAAAAGTCCTCTGTCCTGACGAGTGTACCCCTAGTGTAACAATACACTCCAGTTATGATTAGATTGACTTCACAAGTTTATAGGACAGTGTTTTAAGACCACTGTTTAAAAAATAAAAATACAAGATTTTGAAAATAAAGTTGTAACATCTGTCAGCGAATGCAATTGGCTGGTTTTGTGATTGGCTGTAGTTCACATTACATTACATTAATGGCATTTAGCAGACGCTCTTATCCAGAGAAACGTACAACGTAACCCAGAGCAGCCTGGGGAGCAATTGAGGGTGAGATTAACTCACATTTCATGTGAGAAATTTAGTATTGTAACCCCACCAGACCTTTGCTAAGAATGTAGAGGTCTGAATCACTTACCTGGCAATTCTTCAAGTCTTGAGATGCAGCCATAACAATGTAGTCCGCTCTAGACTTGGTTCATTTGCAGACAGAAATGGAATGAACCTGCCCCCAAACTGTTAAAACCACCCCATGTCAAAACTTAAGCACAGAGAGCAGCTTAAGGTAATCCAGTTGGTATACGAGGACAGATGTCAAATCAAGAAGGGGGGGCAGCATTCGAGAAGGAAAAAGACAATTTGACTGCGATATTATGATAAATGCGCACTTCTGTGTTCGCGTGAGTTTTTCACATTTGTGCTCGTGAGTGGGATATTTGCGCATGCAAAATGTTATAACTTGCAGGTTTCACCTTGTGTTTTAGCTTCCTCTAGTTTTGACAATGTGCTGCCATATAGTTGCTAATTCAAAGCCAAATGGGTGCTCAACTTTATTTCAACCCTACACTCTTTTTGGGTTACAAATCTACGAGAGGGCAAAACATAGACTGTGAAAAACAACCAAGTGACGTGTGAAGGCAACTATACGAAGTTGAATACTAGTTATCAATGTGTTCCATCATAAAGATGTCACAGCTAGCACTTTTATATGTACATTTTCAGAACTAACAGGGTTGGTTCTAAAACTAACCCGAAATGAGTCAGAGCATTAGTTACATCACCTGCAGAAGTATGAGCACTAATCATCAACAAACTGGAAGGGTTAGTACAAGTTGACGCTTACTGACAGATGCACGTACCAGAACACAGAACAGTTAATCAAAACAAAACAGCTGCTGAGACTGTGGCCAACACAGCAAGATAATGTCACCCATCCTGGGTCCCTGAAGAATGGCGGAACAAGTCAGTTGAGTTACATTTTCTTTCAAGCTGAAGCTTGATCTTGACAAAAAAAAAGTTGGCCCTACTTCTTATGACTTACCTGACATTATTATTATTATTATTATTATTTACTTAAATGTTTAGATTTAAATAATTCAGATATTTTTATGGGGCCAAGCACTGAAGGTTTTTGTGTACCCTGTTGAATTGTTTTCATCTTCCTTATTATTATAATATTTAGTATGGGTGTCTGTGGCACCTGATAATGCTTTTTACAGTGGCACAGTGATAAAGGACAGTATCAGCTGCCTACACATCAATTATGGTCTACATTCAAACAGTAGTGCCACCAGAAGGGCAATTAGGTACATGCATTTACAATAATAACTCTGCAAAGAAACATGATTCCATGTTCATCGGATTCTTTAGGTCAGCCAAAGTCATGATACCATGTTAATTTCTGTCATAATGAAATTGACCTCTTCTGCAAATTTTGTCCAATCACAAAATTTGAAGAACATCGTGAGACCAAATTTTTTTTTCTTTTTAAAAAAAAAAAATTAATATGTGGGATGGTTTGTCCATAACATGCAGACAAACTTGATGGCAAAGTCAAAAATCAGAATGTGAGGGAACATCTCAGCAATGGTGTTGTATATTCAGACCAAACTTTGTAAGTGTATGAAGGACCCCAGCCTACGAGACTTGAAGTTGTGTTAAAATTCACCTCTAAGTGGAATCATAATTCACAAATTAGTAAAACTGCTCTTTTTTTTAAAACGCTCAACATCAAATCATGATTCTTTTTTCTCTTGATTTCCTGGAATGAGCAGAGTGTATTTGATGTACCAAATTTGTGATTTGCCAAACAGGAAATCAGCCACTTTTAACAAACTTTTTCCCCCCCACAGCTTCTATAATCATCATGAAATTTGGATCATAGCATTTTGAGACCATCCCAAGCAAAATTTGATTCTCTGACTTTTGATATACGGGACATATATTGCCCATAATGTGTAAATGAAGTCATAAAACAGGAAATTAGGGCATATCTTAGCAATGCTTTTACATACTGACACCAAACTTGTCGCATACTGTATTTTTAGCAATATGATCTAATGTTAAACAAATTTGAGAGAAATTGGGAGGGCTAATGGAAATACCTGTGGCAATATCTCAACAATTTGATGTTTTGCATTCAAATTTTGAACATGTCTTTGAGAACAAGTGCTGATGGTCCCAGTGGCTTCTGGTCTTCCTTCATCACTAAGGCCTGGGGCCAAAAAGTGCTTGGTCCCCTAAATCGCTGCTTGCGGCTATATTTTTCCATTATTATTTCCATAACTGTAAATGTGTGTTGTCTAAATATTAAAGGAACTGTGTTGATGATGGATAAAAAAAACCCTACAATAACTCGCATGCCAGAATGAGATGAAAGCCAAAATATTGTTTAATCATGCAAAACGTAGACAAAATTGCAAAACACTTTCACTCGATTAGACCATCAATGACAAAAATCCCACGTCTTAAATACTAAGATATCAATACATAATCATTTAACATCATTGGTAACAAACAGGACAATAAACATCACCACAGCTTTAATTCATCTTGTGAAATGCTGTGTTTGTTTCCAGATGCCCATGATGCAGTGGTCCGATTCAATGCTGCACCCACAATGGGCTTTGAGAAGGACGTGGGCTCTAAAACTACAGTGCGCCTCATCAATTCTCAGGTATTTCTAAAGTCTCAAAAGGCGGGGGGAATCTAATGATTGTGTAACATGGGACAAATCTAATGACAAATATTCACTTTAAGGTGATGGCATCAGAAGATCACCACTTCCTGTCCAGTTCTTTATACAGCAGTGGAACTTTAGTGGCTTGGGATCCTGCCCCTTTCTCCTCTGACTTAAATGAGGTAAACATGTTACTTCCGCCTCATCTGTATGCCATTAAAGGCCTGGCAGAGCATCAGCAGGGAAGAAACCTAGTGTCTGGTGATGTCTATGGGGTCCAGACTTCAGGCAATCACTGATTGCAAAGGATTTGCAACCAGGAATTAAAAATGACATTGTTAGTTTGCCCGAACTTGCGCTTCCTGAGAAACGGCTATTTAAACGTAACCCTGCTCCTGTCAGTGATCGCCCCACACTTTGCAGATGTCCTCTGGAACTTGTCTTGAAGATGGCTTTTCAAATGTCAGTGTGAATCCATGCAAGCAATCAATGAGTCATCTGTTTGAGTAAATTAGGCTCCACCTTCCTAGAACTGACTGGAATGCGGTAGCCATATTGTATACAAATCTCAAGATGTTGTGTGTGGTGGTGTTTGTTTGTTTTTAAATTACTTAATTTCTCATTTTAGTGGACAGGGCTACCTTTTTATTATTGAATTTTATAGATTAGAGTTCATAGGAGAACTATCCCATAGTTTTGTTTTGTTTTTTGGGGGGGGGTGGGGGGAAGCTGTGCTGAGTGGTGCTCTGTAGGAATGCAAAACAAATTGAAAATAATCAGTAATGTTTGTAATGTAAACATCATTGGAAATTCAGTGCTAAAAATTTGTGAAATGACCCTAGATTTATTTTGTGAGCCATGGATCAAGACTGCAAAGAAACCTCACAACCACACAACTATAGCTGCTCACAGAGAAAAGAGTCATTTCTAAGGTGAAAAGATGAATGCTGTTGTGACAACCTATGTGAATACAAGGAGCAATGCAGGTAAATGACTGAACTTTCCTCTCTTTTTAGTGGTACAACAAGACTGATTATCCAATATTTAAACAATATCAACGGTACAGACGGCTGCACCCTCAACAGCCGTTTTATATCCTACATCCCAGCATGGAATGGCAGCTATGGAAGCAACTACAAAGCAACATGGCTGAGCCTATTCAGAAGAACCCACCTTCCTCAGGCCTACTAGGTATGTGATGTTCAGTTTTACAGGTACTTGCAGTACTGACGACACAATAGGAAAAACAACTTGGTTATTGGTTATTCTTTAGGTACTTTTCTTATGACACATGCTGAAGCTCTTAATTGCATACTTTTGTTTCTGATACACAATTTTTTTTTTACTGACTTTCAAAGCAAAACATCAATCCATAATATTTTGTAGATTTGCTAATTAGTAAGTATAGCATATATCATGTTTGAAACCTGAGATGCTGCACAGTACCTTCAAATGAGCAATCTAGCTTGGAGGATATCTGTGTACATAGCAAACATTATTTTCTTATAGTACAGAATTTTTGTTACGAGTTTGAATAGTGTAATCACACCTACAGATTTCTGTCAGTATGCCAATCCAGTATTCGACCTAATTAGCGCACCTGCTCCTATAAGCGCACCCCCACTTTTCTGACAGCACGA
>JAOTRR010000022.1:14169582-14181325 GCA_028570945.1 Gogo arcuatus
CCAGAGAAACTGATAATTTTGCAGTGGTCTCTTAATTTTTTCCAGAGCTGTATTTATAAACGTACACAAATTTTCCCTTACACAAGATATAGCCAATTAGCCAAGACATGTTTGATGTGCAAAGCTTTCTTCTTCAATTTTGCACTGAAGCTAAGTAAGGGAAGTTTATAGATATCATTTTAGCATTATGCTAGCTGGCAGTCCAGCTGAAAAATCCAGCTTGGTCTAAACAGCTACCAGTTACCAAAACACAGGCCAGTGGTAATAATCTTGCCAAGTGGCGAGTTATTTTCTATCTTCCTTAATGCTCAACTAAACTGCTCAATAAGTGTTTGAGATCTTGTAATTGCCTTGCTGTTGTTTGTAATACTGTAGGGCTGACACCAATTCGATAATATCTAAAAGTTACATTCTCTAAGTCTGAAACTTTTTTTTTTTTAACAGCCAAGGACTTTATACAGTGTAAACATTTCCATGAACCCCTTCTGATTGCAACAGTCCAATTTAGATGCTTAAAAATTAATCCCTCATATTTACTTACTGTATTTATTATTTCTAAATTTTCCACCCACAGAACCCAAACCAGGTACACTGTGCTGAAAGATGCCAAACATCTGTATTGGAATATTTCCTAATTTTACTAATGAATCTTTTTAAGATTAGAAAACGAGTAGCTTACAATAAGTAAATATTACTGATATTAGTTAACAATGACCTCCATTACACCATTAAAAATAGTAAAATTGTGGATCCACTTGTGGTTTAAGTTTAAACTCTCATTTGTAAGGCACGTCTTATTTGTGACCGCTTAATGCTGAATGTTGTGAGCTAGTGACTTGTATAGTTCAAATCCCAGCAGTGCCAGGAAACAAGACCCTCAATTCTCAAGTACTCAAACAAATAAATCTAAAAGTCATTCTTGTAAAATGAGAAGAAGCTGTAGCACGGTGTTTAAAAGAACATACAAACAGGTAGTGAAACAACAAGCTTAGTAATAAAAACAAGATTAGTGCTACAGGCTTTCATAAAAACTTCCTGTGTGAAAGGCTGTACATAGAAGGAGGAGTCAAGCACTACAAAAATATCATGAACTCAAACAAGTCTTTGTGCTTAGCTTCTAAACAGCATGAATAAAGCTGCAAAGACTTATCCACTTTGCATATATATTCACATAAAAATGCAGGAAATATGTAGGAGGGGAAGTACACCTTTGCAGCTCTAACTGAGAACTTTTTTTTTGACCCTGACCCGTTTTAACAACCAGAGTGCTGCTGAAAATGTTTCAACAAAACCACAGTAGAAAAAACACACACATTTAGCAAGTTTAACCATCAAATACATTCCTCAGAAACACTTCCAATGAAATGAAGCAAAGAAATATTCCTCAGCATGTAATGATCCAGCTATAATTAATTACAATGAATACATAAGTAATACAAACTTTCATGAATGTAATGAAACTCAAAATGATTCAATAACAGCTTAGTTATACACAAGTTTCCCCTTTTGGTGTGCAAAGTTCCTTTTTTAATTTTGCACTGGAGCTAAGCAAGGGAAGCTTACAACCAACAGTTTAGAATTATGCAAATTGTCTCAAACCATGCCTGTTTGTTGAGTAATCTCACATACACAGGCTTATGAAGTACTAAGTTGCCATTTTTTCCATTTTCATTTTAATATGATACCAATATCAAAGCTCTGTATCTCAGCCAATGCTGAACTGATACCAACCTGCTCCTCGTAAACATGCTGCAAGCTTCAGTTGCAAAATGTTATGCAAAAACTAAATGTAAAATATTGGAGGCATGAAGGCAATTTGTAAGTTCACATGCATCTATGTGGTTTCAGTTACAACAGGTTTATGTACAAATGTTACAATTAAGCCAAATGTCTTCTGCAGTTTTTAGAATTTCTCCTTATTTGCTTACTCCAGTGCAAAACCTCAGACACCTAATATATCCCTAATATTGTGTACATGTCATTTGGCTAAACAGTTGTTTTAAACAACTGTTTGATGATGATGTAAAGAATTTCTGGATTTTTTTTGTTGGTTTTTTTTAAATCACTGATCTGTGCTGGCGTCCATTTCAGCGTCTTCTGTGGCACCTCCTTCTTGCTGAGGATCTCCAGGAAGAATGTCTGTGACAGTCTGAATAAGTGCATCTATTTGTTGTTCTGTCAACCGTTCTTCACTCTCTTCTACCATCTGAGCAGGGGGGGAAAAGGTATAATCAACATATTGACCTCAAACAGAACATTCCAGAAAAGTATGTTCCAGAAGTAACTCCAGAAAACAAGTTTCATTACTGGTAAAGGCACACACACTAAATTCCACCTGAAAGAAAAGTATTTACCTGTCGATTTTATTTAAGTCACATAAGGCATAAAACATTTGTGGGTGTAGTGTTATAGGAAAAGAATCAACGAGGGGGTGGTGTGATGCGGCCTGTTGCCAAAGCGGAGTTACTAATACAACACCAAAGTTAATTACTTTCCAATAACAGCGAGTCTTGAAGTGTTTTATTCCTCTTGTACCACAGCAACAAATTATTTATTTATTAATGAATGACAGGTCATACTTTATATCCATTTATAGTCACATTTACTGCCATGGAATGTCTGTGAAAATAATTAGTTCCAGGTATCACTTATGTTATAAACTATACAATGCTATAAATAGTTTCCCTCACCAGCCAAAATGCAGTTCGTCATGTCACCGAGAACCCATAAAGCACAAAGTCCTCGGTTCTGAAGATTCTCCACTGTCAGAAAACTTAGTTAAACCTTGCAGCTTTACTGCTGACTGCTACTAAGCATTGATGACACTAGAGACTCGTCCAAATACAAGTTTTTAAAAACTGTTTACACATACAAGTCCCTGTGTAAGTTGTTACTATAGAAACAAGAAAATGCATCAGAAAGAGCACATTAATATAAACCTGTGATTTGCCTTTCAGCCCAAAACTACTGTCAGAGCTGCTGTTATAGAAAATGAACACCTTCAGCACCTTCTGACCAATCAGAATCGAGCATTCCACAATGCTGTGGTAAAAATCAATGGACCAACCATTCTGCCACTTTCAAGCTGAACAACCTAATCTCTGGTGTAACTCCCAGTGTAACTAAGTTGCCACATTCATGTAGCAGTTGGCTGTAATGTTTTTATTAACATTTTATAAAAAGAACCAGACAACTATGTTAGTCTACTGCAAAAATCATCACTTCGTTGTACACGTTGCAGCAGCTGCCAGAAGGCAAAAAGAAAACCCCATGTTTTATAGTCTAGAAAATACAGCACATGAAACATGACTACCTATCCTAATGAGAGACAGGCTGAGTCAGAAAAGGCACAAATTACAAGGCAGAGAATAAATTAAAGCCTGACCAGTTGGATCTCAACGGCCGTTTGTGGTCTGTGGTTCAGCAGCTGCAGTTTCTCTGCTCTGCAAAGAAAGAGAGAAAATGTAGGACAAGGCAGAATGGTTAGTGTTTGGAGGGGAAAAAACTGAATCTGAGGTCAAAAGCAAAGGAGGTTGCATAGTCATGTGTCATACAGACAGACATATTTTAAATACTAAAAAAGGATTCATGTCTCATAGTATAGGCCAACAGCAGATTTACTATTAGAATCCAAAAGACACAGAGTCAAAAATGTGAAAACAGAGGTGCCAACATTTGCTAACCAGAAAATGCTAGAAGGCAGAGAGAGAGAGAGAAAAAAACGCCAAAACAAAACAGAATGCGACAGCATTTGTTGTTTTCAAAATCTGCACCAAGGAACAGTAAGAAAGCAGTGAGGCAAAAGTCCACATACTGCAGTCCCACCTTTGTGTTTTCTATTGGCTCACAAGAAAGAGACTTGTGAATTCTCAACTCAAGATTCAACAGGTAAAGTCAGATAAAGTCAAAGTAACCGCTACACAGATGCATACATCCCACATCCTTTCTCCTTCAGTGAACTGGCTTTTCTTATAAGCCAATTTTACTCATTTGATTACTAAAAAAGTGGAGGTGTCTTGTATTGCCATAGCAAGGGGTCAAAAATCATAAATGCTACAGCAAAACCGTAAATGTTAGCAGATCATTAAAAATGATGAAACTTAAAACACACAGTACTGTGCAAAAGACGTAGGCACTATTTTTTAGTACAAATTTCATTCTATATTATCGAGTCAATACAAAAACATTTTAGATTTCCAAACAGTTTTCCAGCACAAAATTAAAATGTTACAGAAAAACGTTTGTACGTCAGTAAAGAAAGCAGCATGTTACATAAGAGAGCACTTTTCAGACAAAAACATAATGAAGGTTGCTAGGTCTTGCTGCAAAAATAAGAAGCAAGTGCGAGAAAGTCTCCAGAAGAACTGTAGCTGGTTCTGCAAGATGCTCAGTAAAACATACAGCTGCTCATTTCTGCAAGATGCTCAGTAAAACATACAGCTGCTCATTTCCTTATAAAACTGCACTAATTGTACCTGAGACTAATATATATATATTTTTTTTAAAGCAAAGGGTCCTCACCAAATATTGACTTTGTTTCATCTATTACTGTTTACTGATCTTTATAGTATTTTTTTTAAATGTAGAAACATTTAATTTCAGGCATCTTTGCTCTACAGCATTTCTTTACATGCGCCTTAAACTTTTGCACAGTACTGTATAGTGATTAAATATAGGGATTTCAAAATAAATTCATACAAATAAAGTTCTATTAAACATACATTTTTGTATAATTCTTGTAAAAACTAGTATACCTTATATGATTGTGTATACCTTAGTATACCTCATATGCTGAAGGAAAACATTATTGGATTAAATTTCTACTCATATAAAATAACTGTATTCATAAAAAAAAGAATACAGCAATATACTACAATGTTTGAAATAATCACTGGTGTATTTATATTAAAGCTTTTCAAGTTTCTGCCTCAGGCTTAGTGAATAATGAATATTCACTTCGCCTTCGGCGAATAATTGTTAATTAATACTCGTGAAACCCACAGAACATGAGCTGGACCATGTATTGCGGACTGCTAAATCACATGACCCTTGTGCCATATCAGGCAGTGCAAATTACAGAGCTCATCAGCCGAGGGCAGACAAACCACTTGGTAATTAGTGATGACATACAGATAAATCATGCTGTGGAGCAGTTTTGAAACTACAAATTCCCATTCAAAACCAAGCAGGGTGTGGACTATTGTGAAGCGATATAACTTGAGTTGTAAACAACATGAGTTGCTGTACTCACTTGGTGAGTTTGTGTGGAAGCATCGCACTTAGGAAATCTTTCACTACCTCAGGACCCTGGTGAGCACATGGTGTCTTGGAGAGATACTTAAGTGTCTATTTAAGAAAAGACAAATGTAAATCAAAATCAAGGAAGCTGAACAGGTTTCTTTTATATTAAGTATATACATACTCTGTCATAAGAATTGCCATCTTGGTTTGCTCAATTCAAACATTGAAGATAAATAATATTAGGAAAAAAAATCATAAATCTCTCATTATAATACTATCCATTTCCATTCACAGCATTTAGCAGATGCCCTTAGCCAGAGTGGCTTGCAAATAAGCTTTATAGTCTCCACTAAAAATATCTGCCTGCTACTTCAATAACTAAAGGTCTAAGAATACCATCAAGCTTAAACTGAGTATACCAGCAAGAAAAACACGCAAGTCAAGGGACTTTTTAAAAAGTACATTAGCCCCCATTTAAGTGCTCAATAAAGAGGTATTTTTTCAGCGTGTGTGACTTTGACCGTAGAAAGGTTGTTGGTGCCAGGATTGTTTGAGTATTTCTGAAACTGCTGATCCCCTGAATTTTCCTGCACAACTGTCTCTAGAGTTTACACAGAATAGTGTGAAGAACAAAAAACATCCAGTGAACAGCAGTTCTGTGGACGGAAACTCCTTATTGATGAGAGAGGTCAGAGGGTGGCCAGACTGGTCTGAGCTGACAGGAAGACTATAGTAACTCAATTCACCATTCTTTACAACCATGGTGAGCAGAAAAGCATCTCAGAACACACATGTCGAACCTTGAGGCAGACGGATTACAAAAGCAGATGACCACACTGGGTTTCACGCTTATCAGCCAAGAACAGGAATCACCAAAAATATTTTGGTTTTATAATTTAAAATATTTAAGATAATTTACCAATAGTTACATCACTAACCTCATACATTATAGTGTTAAGGTTCTGCTGCCCAGTGCTGTGCTTGTTTTTAACGCTCTCTTTCCTCTTCTCTTTCAGCTCCATCAGCAGCTGATACACCTAGTGTTATCAAAACACACAGTTGGCCAACATGCCTGAGTAACATTATTTTCATGTATGTTTAAAGATAATCACATACGATTTACTATCAAATGTGGCAGAATATAATAGTATAAATATGGTTCAGTGAATCTTTACTGACCTCATAATTGCTGAGCATAGCAGCATTAGCGTCCCTCCTACAATGCAGTCATGACAGATTATTAATTTGTGAAGTATGAACAGCTCAATTCACTCCTCTGCATGAATTTAGTTAAAATATAAAGTTTTTTTTATCATACTGAAAGTAGGGCAATATATAATAAATTTCACCAAAATTTCCAGTTACAAACAACTGCACAGATGTTCTATATTAAACTGATTGCAAACTAAAAGTATATACCTGCTACAAACTTGAACTTAAAACTAAAAGAGGCCTGACAATTAACACTGATATGTGAGATTTCAAAGCAACATGAGGGAACTAAAGAGGTGCCCACTATCGAGGTTCACTGTCAGGGACAGAGGAAATCTTTGCAGGATAGTTGCTAAATACCCAAACATTACAACATTCACTGAGCAAAACATGCATGTGGTGAATTTCACAAAGCTGGGGTTCAGGGCAAAGCTGCCATTCAGAAACATTTGGTGTTCTCCCGCTGTTGTCACCTAACATGTAGAGCTAAATTATAAACTTATCTTTTCCACTGCTTTAACATGTTACCAACACACCAGTGTATTCCATCAGCTAAATAATATTTGCAAAAAAGCAATGATAAACATGTTTAAATCGTTCATTTATAGTCATTAAAAAATCGTTTCTCACACTTCCATCCTTGCTGTTTGCACCGGTCCGGTCCGCTCCTGAAAAGTAGTCGGGCGGAAACATTACCTCAAGGCTGTACGTTCCTACAGCACATAATGTAATAATTTATCAATGTTGGTCAACTTTATTATTTTTAAATGCTTCATTTGAAAGTATTTTATTTCAAGACAAAATCCCCCAAATCAAAAATCAATATAGTTCTAGTATACTGAATGAATTATGTAATAACTCTTCATATATAATTGTGTCTCATTTTTAGTGTTTCGATGACTGAAAGGCATTATTATTCGGTTCCAGAAATTTTGGAGTCGACACCAATTCTGATTCAACGTTTTGGAGTCGATTCCACACACACACACACACACACACACACACACACACGACATGAAAGGAGAGTAAACTGTGTCTAAAACGTGCAATAATAATAATAATAATAATAATAATAATAATAATAATAATAATATGTAACGTCATATCCCACCTTTTGAACATTCATGATAAAGTTATCTTACATTCATCGTGCACATAGTAAGAATGAGCGGATCGATACCAAAATATCGACACTTCCGATCCTGATGGGTCCGTTTTGAGAATCGATCCTCATATTTAAAAAAATCGATATCAGGTACTGTTTTTAAGTAGTGATTTTATTAACTTCATTTTATTCATTTATTTATTTTTTGTTGCTGTTTAGGATAGGAACTACTTTTCCTTCCACCTTCTCACTCCATTCCCCATAGCTTACAGACAGGTAGTAGTAAGGCACGCAGAGAAGCAGGTTCTGACAGGTAGTCAGTCGCACACTGGCAGACAGGAAACAAAGCGTTGTTTGGCGCTATTCCACTTTCGTAAATAACAATGAAGCAAAATGTGACATATGTCGAAAGTCGGTAAAGTATTGTTGCAATACCACAAACCTGATAAAACACATGAAAAATCTGAAGATGTTCAGAGAGGCAGGCATTATCCAGGTATCCGTGATAATACTAGGTTAATTTAACCATCTGAAAAGTAAGCAGGAAATACTGGTTATTTCTTGAGGAGCAGAATATTGCACTGTATGACCAGAGTATTAGGTTAATCGACTAAGGTCAATACTCCAACTATGTAAAAAGTCACTTTAACACGTTTATCTGATGTCTGTAATCGGCATCTAAATAATAGCAGTAAGAAAAACTTAATTAACAGACCACATTATGTTATCATTAACATAAGATGATAACAGCTTCAATATCTAGAGGTTTTTATTGTATGTGCATGTCTAAGTAACCGGCGCCAGGTCTTTCATGACCCTACTACTTCACTGATCCCGTATAAACATGTTTTTTTCCCTAATCGTTTTATTGCTGTGCATATAAACGCCCAGTCGAACTATTGCCATAATCAGTGCATGTACATGCAGTCAGTAGGCTACTAGTTTGGACACATTTTCAAAAATTATGTATTATATCCATGTTGTGGAAAACGAATACACATTGTTCAGGATTTCCAAAACAGATGATCTTATTAGATGCTACCGTTTTAAAGGTAAAGGTCTCAGGTTGCTAAGACCTTCAGGGATTATCTATAGTGAATATAACTCTTATGTCAGCTATCATTTGATCACAAATGTGTCATTTTTATCTACTGGTGGATAACACATTTTTGGGATTAATTACACATTTTGAATTAATTTACACACTAAGTGTTACGTAATTGCCTGTGTAAATATGTTATTAAAAATTGGAAGAAAATAGAGAAATTGGACCTTTATAGTTTTTCATACTAGTGCCAAGCTTTCGAGTACAACTTTTGATGTCTGCAAGTACCAATTTTCACTACAGAAATCAGAAAGTTTCCTGTTTTTGTGTACACAAGAAGACTTTTTAAAGTATCCGTATCGGGATACTACCCTTAGTATTACTTGGTATCGGATCGCAAAGAAAATCAGTGATATCGCCCATTTGTCATCGGTCACATGGGTTTCTGCCCTAACCCTAACCCTAACCACACGTTTCTCTTAGTGTTTAAGAACCGTAGAAGGTGGCAACAGCGCCACACTAGTTCCAATGAATGAATGATTCAGAAAAAGATTCGATCATTTTACAGAACAAGATTCAAAGATCCGAGTCAGTAAAAAGATCCGAACTTACCATCACGAGCTTCCATACACTTCCTCCTCGGACAAATGTGCTTTTTTTCGTGTATGCGTGGTTTTGCTCACGTGAGGCTGTTTATGCTCTCGCGAGATTACTGAGAGATTTTTCTCTAATTTCTGCATATTCGGGTTGAAGAGATATTTAAGCAAGCTCTGTTTGTTATGTTGTAGCTAACTGTAACAGAACCACGTCTTAACAAGGTGGCCGGCGGACTCCTCACTTCAGAAGGAGAAGAAGACTGCAGAAGTAACCATGGCAGCTTCCGAGGTAAAGATTTCTCGTCTTTAAAGGAACAGTGGTAGTAATAATAATAATAAAAATAACATTTACGCACATTTCTCCTTAATCCTAATGGTAAATGTCACCCAGCACCTAAAATACCTGTTAGCTGATTGATTATTGACAGATTTCCTGTTACCCATATTATTATTATTATTATTATTATTATTATTATTATTAATATTAATGAATTTGTTTTGCTAATGGATGTGGGACTGCTAAATTTAGAAATAGTTCATACTTACACCACATGGCTGTTGAATTCTCGACTCTGATTTGTCAAAAGGCGTTGATTAATTTTCTATAACAGCACCTCAGACAGACTATAATTCAAATAATAGGTTTATATTAATGCTTTCATTTTAGAAAGTCTCTACAGTAACAACTCATTGTCTGGGACTTGACTTGAACATGGTTGATAGGTTCATATTAATGCGCTCTTTCTAATAAGTTATTGTCTGTATAGTTAAAATTCATTGACTTGGACTTCTATATATCATTGATCTGATGAAGTTTTCTGGAATCAGATGTTCATTTAACAGTAACAGTACATTTTCCAAAATGGGAAAGTCTTAAGGACGGAGGATTTTGCACCTTCTGGTTTTTCCACAACATGACAAACTGTGTTTTGTCTTATTAACTTCAAGAGAGAAAACCCCCCAGAAAGGTTTGTGAGGAAACAGCTGGTTATAGCTACTATAACAAGCTATAACAGGAGCTAACTTGCTTCAGATGTTCAGTGGCATTAAATGTAACAGTAAATGGTTAAAAAGTATTACGTGATGT
Source organism: Gogo arcuatus (assembly GCA_028570945.1). Taxonomy (NCBI): domain Eukaryota; kingdom Metazoa; phylum Chordata; class Actinopteri; order Siluriformes; family Anchariidae; genus Gogo; species Gogo arcuatus. Next base: position 14,179,869 of record JAOTRR010000022.1, read on the forward strand.
TCATTAATAGATTAAAGACTGTAATCAGATTGCTGTTGTATAAGATGAAAAACTACATCAGGATGTGTTGTTATAGTAAAATAATCACCTAATCAATAAAGGAATATCTTATCTTATCTTTGGCATGGTAACAGTGATTCCACTTCATGTCGGGCCACATCACACCACTCGTTGTGGATTATTTCCCTATAACAGTATGGCCTGTTGTGTTTTATTTCTTACTCATTCATAGATGCATTGATTAATGTTTTGATTGCATTACAGAATTCTGAAATTTTTATTATTTTGTTCCCCAACATGGTCACTTTTCAATCCGTTTTTTTCCCCTCATGTTAATAACAGGTGGTATTGTTTTGATTGTGGGGAAACCTATTTTTTAAATGGTCAGATTGCTACAAACATATATATTAAGTAAAGACCCAAATGCTTTTGATACATGAATTATCAAGCTTGTTATTTGGTGATAGTAGTATCAAGACATACTTTACATTTATGGTTATGGATGCAAAATCTTTTAGTAGTTAGCTTCAAGTGTAGGTAATAGATGGCTTTATGATACATTTGGGGGAAGTTGTAATTATTAGCCAATCTATTCCTTTAATTCATCATTTGTTCCTGTCAATTTTTTTTCTGCCATGCAGGGAAAGAAGTTATGGGGTGGTAGATTTGTAGGGAACATGGATCCCATCATGGAGAAGTTCAATGCATCAATAACATATGATCAGCGCATGTGGGATGCAGACATCAGGGGCAGTAAAGCCTATGTGAAGGCATTACACAAAGCCAAGCTGATCACTCAGGAAGAAATGGTGCAGATTAGGGATGGCCTTGATCAGGTTAGTAGACTTGAATTTTTGCTTCCTTTTGTGAAACCATTTGAACGTTTGTCGCCAAACAAGAATGGCAAGATTTGTGTGTAGGAATGATTCAGCATTCAAGGAAATGAAAACTGTTTTTCATTGAATTGAAACTTTTTGTTGTGTCAAATTTCCTGTTGTTGTTAGAGCTTCATACATCACCAACCTACACTGAGTCCTGTTCATTAATAGAAAGGGACCACCATTGGTGGTGAAGGTACATTTACATGGCAGGCCACCAAGGTAGGTGTGTGGAAAAGAGTAGCCAGTAACTGTAGTGTTTAAAAACACCAACAACTCTACTGTGCCTGATACACTTGTAACAGCACTGCACACACTACCATGTCAGTATCACTGACATGCGCAACAGATGGGCTACAGTCTGTAACTATATACTTACAATGTCCTATACCAGCTATTGTCAACTGGCAGGTCGCTGTCTGGATGTGGACCTTGAAAAAAATGTTGTAGCAGAAAACATACAACCCTAAATTGGGAGAGGTTGGGACAGTATGGAAAATGCAAATAAAAAAGAAAGCAGTGATTTTCTAAATTTACTTTGACTTGTATTTCATTGCAGACTGTATGAACCCAAGATAT
>JAOTRR010000022.1:14192723-14216404 GCA_028570945.1 Gogo arcuatus
AATAATAATAATAATAATAATAATAATAATAATAACTGAGAAAATGATGCACAACGCTGTTAAATTGTCGACATGAAATACCTCGCATGTTACTGACTGGAAAGATCCTGTAGTATAAAACCATAGTGCAATCATTAATTGCAATCTGGCTGGAAGAGCACAGTTGTGGAAAGTAGAGTGATCTACCTCTAGACAGTCGGACAAATCATAAATTGACTTCCGGTCAAATCTATAATGCAAAATCAATTGCTCATCGTTAAGCATATCCACTGGGTTCTCCTGGTTGTGGAACACTCTTGGGATGCATTCATTTACTTAATTTATCACCATAAACTCAGCCATGTTGCGGTTAAGATAGTCAGAGGTACCTTAAGTTGTTTTCCTGACATTAATTGGTAAGGTCTTTTTGTGCAACAGTTTAACGAACTTTAAGGGATTCCTTAACCAAGATAAGGAGAAAACCTTAAATACATAAGTGAACATTTGAAGGAAACCTTAAGGAGAAGGCTTAAGGGTGTTTTGTGCAACCTATTTTATTTCAAGGAAAACTTAAATCAGAATTTAAGGAAAACCTTAACTTAAGGTGTTTTGTGCAACCAGACCGATTTTTTTTTCAAGAGCCTTATCAAACCGAAATTACCCATGGTGCATAACGTCATAGCACACATCACATGCAACTTAAAATTCAAGCACCCCCAATACAATTGCCTTCCCATGTTCCTACTGTTTTTAATAAATGACTTTGCAGCTACTTTCTTTATACATTCATCAAATCAAAGCATTCTGTTAGTTTTTGGTATAATTCTGGTGGTTTGGGGGATTTTGGGCTTTCTTTGATGGGCTGTCTTTCTAATAATTTTGGTACAAGTTTTTAATCATAGTGGGGTACAAAGTACTAGAGTAATACTGTTTTATCTCTGGAAATGTACATGTATTATTATTCTTTTGGATTTCTATCCTGAAATTATATAGACAATACATTTATGTGAATATACCCTCTATCAGATCAAATATACAGAGGAGACACAGACACAGAATGACTGGTCCTGACGATGTGTAGGAACATGCCGTGGATTTGTACACTATGCGCCCATTTAGCTTCTGCACTGGGCGGAAGTTGTCAATCATGGGCTTTCCTGTCCCAAACCACATCTGCTTGGTTACGTTCACCAACTGTGGAACACAGACAAACAAGAATAGTGGTGAGGAGGTATCCTCATAGCGCTGAGGAGGTTATAGGTATCTTCCTATGCTGATGATGTTTTCTTGTAAAATACATGTGCCGTGTGCCTGATCATATATAAAATTTGCCATTCATCATCCCTGAGAGCAAGCTCAAAACCATGATCTCCAAGGGCTATAAATGGCTGCAGTCCATTTTGAAGTGATGGCTTCATGAGTAAGCTGTCCTGCCTCCTAAAGCTACATCCTACACCATGAGAAAATATAGGCACAATAACGTCATTTTCGGGCCGTACAGTGGTTCAGTGGGTAGCATTGCAACATCAAAGCTCCAGGGTCCTCAGTTTGATCCTGAGCACCTGGTTACTGTCTGTGTGGACTTTCACATGTAACACTGTCAGTTCTCTGGTTTTCTGACACATGCTGGAGTTGGAATGCTTATGCTAAATTGTGTGTGTGTGCATGGTCTCGTGTGACAGACTAATGTCCCATCTAGCTTGTATTCCTGCCTTACAGCCAGCGTTACTGGGATAAGCTGCAGACCCACCACTATCCTGACCAGGATAAAGTGGTTACTGAAGATGAATGAATGAATGAATGAACATAACATCATTTTTCAAAAGTGGAGATGTTTTATTGTTGTATAATCCCTGACACATACTTTAATAAGAAAAAGTGTCTAAGTTTAATAATGCATGAATGGACTAAGATGCAAAAACTTCACTTTCCTGCCACTGGTTTCATTTAGGAGTTGCACTTGGCTTGATTTTGTAAATTTACAAATGCTGAAGATACAAGGTACACCTACATCAAAGAGCTTATTTGCTGCAGTACTTTCAGCTGTTCTATTCATTGTAGTTACAATGTGCTATTACAAAATGACTAAGTAATGTGGGTGTTTTTTTGTTTTTTATTTACTTGAATTGGACCTACTTTTAAAGGTAAGCTTGTATGTTGTCATGGCCATTTTGTAATTCAGTGCAAAGAATCTCAGGAGCAAAGTAGCTATTGATTGTTCCTTCTAAAAACACCATTTTTAAGGGCCCACTAAAGGAAATGCTCTTCATCACATCAATATAGAAAGACCCTACAAATGGGTGCTGTGAATGGTCCCCATTCAGAATACCCTGGTTAGGGTTCATAGAGTATGTTGCCAGACTTTACTGACTTTTACCAAGGGAGGTGCTGGGTTGGATTGTACCTCTATACCCAATCAAGAATTAAAACCCACCCATTTCATTACCAACAATCCTGGAGATATATTACCAGATTAGATTGTCCAACACAACACTATTTCCAGTGATTTCTAGTGATACTGGGCTATTCTAAATCACCCAATTTGGCACCACCGGCCATAACGTGATCTACTGATTCACTTGTCTGCCACGTATAGAAGCAACACAGAATTTTAATTGAATCAAAATGATACAGTGGCAGTATTTTAGAGGACCCATGTGCAGTTTGTGCCCACTCAGACTGGTCATGAGTTAAAGATAGAAAAGTTTGAGGAGGAAGAAGAGTTTAAAATGGTGCTTACTGTGCCATTATATCACAAATATTAAAATGGGTTTAATTAAATTGTCTGAAAGAATGCGGTGTAAAACCCAGCAATATCATGTTAGTGGGAAAATCATCAGACTTCTCTACCTGTTGTTGGCTGATGGAAAAAGACTCCTGAAAGACAGTCCAGATGATAGCCTCATCACAGCCTGGCGTGGTCAGAGAACCTGAGTAACGGTAGTAACTGGAAAGCTTCTCCAACGAAGGCAAGATATCAGTCAACCGGAATTCTGGGACAATACTGCTGTTCCCTTTGTGAAAAGAATAATCACATAACACATACTTTTTGAGATATGGTTTCTTTACCTTTCCTCACAGTTCACAAATGTTGATGCCAATTCCCATCCTATTATCTAAATCTTCCTCTATTGCATGACAGGAAGGTAGGTGAGGGCTAACCAGACAGTAACAGTCTAGATTGGCTAGAGTAAAACTTGATTTTTCCCACCTAGACAGCTTGACAAATTACGGTATTAACTTAGACCCTTGGTGATGGTGTCATTATCATAAAGGCTCGGTCTCTGCAACAGGCAAAGCATTTGCACTGTCTTTGGGAGATTTCGAATGTGAATCCCTATGATACCACAGCCATCTGTGGCCAGGAATCCAAGATTGCGTTACTTTCTATCCTATGAATTGGAGTGGTACTAGCCAATCATAATTGCCTTTGAACTCATGTTTGTGGAAAAGGGTAGTTAGTGCATTCTTCCAAGTGTTTTACGCTGTTACCACTGTCAGATTACTATTACCTCTGTCAATCACTGTAAGACAAGCCAGTTGTGGGTGTCAGTGTGTGTCAGTCAGTCAGCAATTTGAAAAAAAGTTGTGGCAGCTGGAGTCACATGTCTCAGAAGAAGCACGTGCTTGCCCCACCCTCTCTGGTTAATAGTTGTTGTGTGATAGGAGAGATGATGAGGCTGGCGTCACGTGTCAGAGGCAGCATGTTAGCCTTTACCCTTGCCGGTTTGTAGTTGTCATGTGATAGGGAGAGCTAGTTAGTGGGTGGGAATTGGCAAATGACCAAATTATGAGAAAATGGGAGTAAAAATCTAATGAAGATGGGGTAAAAATCCCTAAATCCCAGAATGGGGCAAAACAATCTTGGAAGTCCAGATAAGTTAACTTCTGAGAATGTCTACAGGATCTCACCATTATATGGAGTTCTTCCTAAAGCCTGAATCACTTGATTGAATTTCGGGTTTTCTTCTGTGGACACCTAAGGCAAAGAATAAGGACATCATGTTATCATTAATGGAATAGTTAAGCACTGCAGAATTCTGTGTTACATAGAGACACCAGAGATGCCCAAAGGTTGTTACCTCATAGAAGAATGCAAGAGCTGCTACCCCCACTGTATCATTCATGGCTTCCTTCAGGGTTTGGTACTGCTCTTTTATATGAACAATATGGAGCTTTGGGATAGAAGAAACACCAAAAATATAGCAATCACTGGTTTAACAAAGAACAAAGAAATTATGATGCTGCTATCACACTAAATATCTGATGGTGATCAGTGGTCTCACTTCCATGGGATACTGCTCCCCATCTACAGTGTGTTCTGAGCCTGGCCCATCATCCACTCCCCAGTGTAGATGCAGCTGAACAGCCTTGTAGGTGGCAGGCAGATCCCCCCCTCGGATCCGCAGAGATGGAGGAAGTGTAAACACGGCTAAGGAAGTGCAGAATGTTACAAAAAAGAAGGCAGACTTCATATGCCTCACATGATTTGAGTGTTTTGTTGCTCTTCACTAATGCTAAGCCTAATAAGAACCTAATTAAGACTAAGGAAACAAAAATAGTCAAACATACTACTGAGATTGTTATGACTGAACTGAATGCGAGTCAGCTGACACAGATTTGCCTGAAATAAAAGAAAAAATAGAACCAGTGAAAACGCAGTTTCACCTGTATTTCCGAGGTTCTGCACAGTAACGTTCAAAGTTTGTGTGTAACCTTCGAAGATGATTGGGGTTAGATGGGGGTCATGCCTCGCCTTGTGTGCCACAATGTTAATGGGTGACTGATTCTGGCCTCCACAAACTGGAAAGTCTTTGTCCCACTGACTGGGCTCTGAAACATCATCAAAATAATGCATAATGAACAAACTGGCATAATTGAATTATGGTCAGAAACTTTTAATTCATTCATTCATCTTTAGTAAGCACTGGTTAGGGTTGTGGTGGATCAGGAGTCTATCCCAGGAGCACTGAGCAGAAGGTGGGAATACATCACAGATGGGATGTCCATCCACTGCAGGGCACTATGCACTCATACATTCAAAAAACTTTCACACTTGGGGCAATTTATAGTAGCCAATCCACATACCAGCATGTTTTTGGGAGTTGGGAGGGCATTGGAGAACCCGTAGGAAACCCATGCAGACACAGCGAGAATGTACAAAACTCCACAGATTGTAACCTCAACTCAGGATTGAACCTAGGACCCACCGTGCCACCCTAGCCAATAAATAAATGGTTGAAAGTTGAAAGCGCTTACCTCTGCACTTATTCTCACATGAGTACTGGCTCTGGTAGCACCACTGACCTGGAATAGAGGAAACAACCTGTTGAATTTGGGTTCTTCAAGGATTCCTTAAGAGTTAATTGGATAATTAAGCAGCTTCCATAAAAGGTTCTACTTGGAACTCTCTGATAGGGAAAGACTGTTGTCGGGTTCTCCCAGAAGGACAACCCAAGAGATAAGTTTTCGAAGAGTGTACATTACTTGGTCACACAGAAGCTAATACACAAAGTACAAGAATGTTTGACACCAGAAAACTGGTATGGTATTTTTTTCTTTTGGCCACCAGTCAAGTAACAAAAGGCCCCAGTTGTGTGGCATTTGGCACCTGCTCACAATTTACACCAACATGATCTAATGGTACTTGGGGGTGGAGATAATAGTACTGTTTGTTGCTGATTATGCACAGTATACAGATATAGAGCTGCTATTTTAAAAAAAAATCACAGTGAGGTCACTTCTCAAGTGTTTATGCCATACTTCCTGTAAAGGCGACACACTCAAGTGGTAGAACTCTGAAGGATTCCTGTTTTTAGGGTTCAAAAGTAAGAGCCATTGAGCCAGCACTTTAAAGTTTTTTTTTAAATGTGAAGCCACATTCAGTGTTCTACTCTTGCACGGCTGCCTACACAATTTATCCATGGACTTTCTCATTGCTGCATATCATTTACTATTGCTATTATATGTATTTTACCTATGTTTTGTAGGTAAATGCCATTTTTCCAGTAATAACATTACAAAAAAATATCAGGAGCAAATTTAAAATTACTTGATTTCATTAATAATGACTTCAAGCATTAGTTTTTCAAGTATTTTTGGACTGCATGATGAGAACACTTCAGATGTGTTATCATCAGAAAACAGAGAAAATGCAGTAAAGAATGCGGATTGCTGTGATTACGTAGTTGTTCCTCATTCCCCAAAAGAGTGTTCTCTTTTTTTGTTGTCACTATAACAATAATCTTATATGAATCTGGCTTATAAGGTCATACCTTAGGGATAATATATGGCAAACCATATAGTTTGGTGCCTTGCAGCCCAAAACTGAAATGTCGCACAAGCATTAGATATGTAATGATTAAAACTCTTGTGGTATGTGGTTATAGGACAATAATGAATAATGAGGGATGGGTGAAATCCAGTCCAATACAAAGCAAAGTTTCTGTTACCAGCCTGGAGGTGATTTTTTTTCTTATAATGGCATGCTTTAAAGTGTTCGCTTCCTCTTAAATGACAGCACTTTGTCAACAATTAATTTTTTAAAATTCATCAAAGAATGTCATAATTTTTTTTTTATCAGTTTATAGTTACATTTAATCTGTGACAGACAACAGAGTGTGTTCCTGCCTCACACCTGGTGTTCCTGGGATAGGCTCTGGATTCACCGTGACCCTGACCAGGATAAAGTGGTTACTGAATGTGAGGGAGTGAGTTACATTTAATGTTGTATAACATCTGTGAAACAAGTTAGTTCCTTTTATCCCTACCGTCACAGGTTCCCAGCCCTGCTCCTGTTTTCTGCACATTTTAGTGTTTTGCCTGCTCTAACACTCCCACCTTCACCCAGGATGACCTGGTTAGTTGAATTAGGTATGTTGGGAACAGAGAAAGTCCTAAAATGTGCAAGACAAGGGGTTTGCCAGGACCAGGGTGGCTGCGACTTACATAATAGCAAGTATAGATTCATCACCTCAACAGCCTCTTTTTCATCTCACTTGAAGTTAATAAGACAAGCTTCTCATGTTACAATGATACTACAAAGTACAAAGTCCTCTGTACTGAAGATACTCCTGTGTCAAAAAACTTTCAGACTGTTACAAAGTGCTGACACATGTTAATGTCTCTTCACAGAAAATTTCATCATAACAGTTATATTTCTTTTTTGTTAAACATGTTTAATTCTGTTAATTTTTAGGCTTAGATTATTTTGACTAGAGCATCTGCCAAGTCTCATTGAATGAGTTTTTACCATAGAAACAATAACGTATTAGAATGACCATGTTAATATACACTATATGGCCAAAAGTATATGGACACCTGACCGTCACACCCATACGTACTTGTTGAACAGCCCATTCCAAAGTTATTCCCCCCTTTGCTGTTATAACAGCCTCTACTCTTCTGGGAAGGCTTTCCACTAGATTTTGGAATGCGGCTGTGGGAATTTCTGCTCATTCAGCCACAAGAGCACTGACGTTGGATGAGAAGGCTTGGTGCACAATCGGCATTCCAGTTCATCCCAGAGGTGTTCAGTGAGGTTCAGGTCAGGGCTCTGTGCAGGCCACTTGAGTTTTTTCACACCAAACTTGGCAAACCATGTCTACATGGAGCTCATTCTGCGCACAGGGGCATTGTCATGCTGGCACAAGTTTGGGCTCCTTAATTCCAGTGAAGGGAATACAGCATACAAAAACATTCTAAAGTACACAATTGTGTACTTTCAACTTTGTGGTAACAGTTTGGAGAAGAGCCGCATATGGGTGTGATTGTCAGCTGTCCTCAAAATTTTGGCAGTTTTGTGTAAACCTGTGATTTGTCTTGCATCTGGCTCTATTTTCAGAAAATTAATTACCTTCTGACCAATCAGATTCAACAATTCAACTGGTATTCAGTGGTTGGTTGTGTTGGGTTCATATTTGGACCACACTTCAACTACTATGAAAACCTTAAATAGTTGGGTCACAATAATTGTACACCATATTCCACTGTCTCCCACTTTGACTGGTTTTTGTTTATGAATGTGCAGCAGAAAACACCCCTACCCACTTCTTTGCTCATGCTGTGACGTCCTGCCAAAGGTTGAAAGTAATAATCTCAGTAATAGTACATTAGCTGAACTTTAACTGAATATGCTCTAATAAACATGTCGAAAACAGACAACGGATGGCACAAAAGCAGGAAAAGAAGTAAGTAAAGCATCCTTTAAAACGTCAGTGGGAAACCTACTCATGTGAAGGCTATTTTTTAAGCAAGACAATACCAAGAGTACTAGTACAGATTAAATACTATACATGCAGTTCTGAAAAGTAGTCCCTTATACAATAGCACATCTGAACTGATTTGATGTGAAACAGAATGTAAATAATGGCTATCAGGTAAAAACAGGCTATTAAGGGTTATTAGGAAATCCAGAGGTGATCATTAAGTCTCACAATAAATTGTTTCTAGGAGTTTTCACACAGATATTAATTACGTTAATACACAATGTGTGTCCTGACTGATAGCTATGACACTGTTAGCACGTAGAAAAGCCATGCAATTGCATGCCATTAGATTATGCAAAGGATTTTAGAAAACAAAAGCCATGAATGGCACACAACCTTCAACAGTAATGAAAGCAATATAAGTTCAAATACATCATTAAGGATTTGTCAGTATGCATACATGAGTTTATCTTATTTCCCACCTGAGATAGTATTTTGATTTGCAAAAAACCCCTGCACATCTGGAACATAACATCTGACAAAAATCAATTTGAGACAATAATCATTTAATTTACTACTAAATATTAAATACTGGTACTGTACCACTAAATATTGGTATTGTAATTAGCATTTACTTTAGTAGTTTCTGCATTAATGTTATAAATACACGTCACTATGTTGTATATGGTTATGCATGTATTAAATGGACAACAAAACCCAAACAGCAGCAGCAGGTTCTCATAGGCAGCATTAAACATGTTACAATATTCTGTGTTTTTAGTTTTTTAAATAGTCACTACTCACACAGTCAATGTATTATCATGACAAAACTACCTTTAAAAAAGTTGTCTAATCATGTGGAAGTCTTACCTGAGTGGATACATGGAGGAAACAGAAGACATGACACAAGAAGAGTGGACCACATGACTGCAATAGCAACAAACTCAGTCTGGCATTCGGGGCAGAAGAGCTCCTACAAGGATGGTATAGGAGGGAGGGAAGGAGGTGTGTGAGAGAGAGAGAGAGAGAGAGAGAGAGAGAGAGAGAGAGAGAGAGAGAGAGCGCAAATGTATACGATACAGATGCATCTCCTTGGTCCATAAATCAGCTCCACTTGGACCTGCCCATGATTAGCCAGCCTTTTAAGGACATTTTTATCATAATGATGCATTGACTGTGTAAGTAGTGTGACTATTTAAAAAATAACACTGAATACTGTGACTTGTTAAGTGCTGCTGATGAAAACTTGCTGCTGCTGTTTGGGGTTTGCCGTCCATTTATTGCATGGGGTTCTCCTACATGTCCATACACAAGATAGTGATGTGTATTTCAGGGGTGAATGAAGAGAAATGTTTATTTTTCTTCTCATATAATTGGTAATTACGAGAAAATAAAATAATCATTTCTTTGGCTTGAACTGATTTTTGTCAAATGTTCATACATGGTTCCAGATGTGCAGTCATGTTTCATTATTATTATTATTATTATTATTATTATTATTATGCAAGTACAAATACTATCTCAGTATTTGCACACTGACAATTAATGTATTTTAACTTTACTTCCATTGCTTTTGTCACTGTTGAAGTTTTGTGCCATTTATCACTTGTGTTCTAAAATCCTTTGTACAGTGCCATGAAAAAGTATTTTCTCCCTCATCTGATTTCCTCTATTTCACATTAAATGATATCAGATCATCATACAAAATGTAAAAGACAAGGAAAACATGAGGAAATGCAAACAGTTTTTAACTGACCATTTCATTTATTGAAGGAAAAAGGTTATGCAATGCCTACATCACCCAAGTAATAAAATGTAATTAATAACTGGCTGTCTCACCTTCAGCAGCAACAATGGCAACCAAATGACAGATTTATATTATACACTAGTTCTTGTTATGGTTTCTATAGGAGCAAATGACACAGAGGCAAATGCTCCACAAAAACAGATTAATTAATGTGTATAATCATTGATTTGATCAATGATCACTGAAGAGCATCACTGGTTTTAATTTGTTTAACAATAATGCTAGAAAGCAAATACAAAATCTTGTCTAAATGTAATCTCATTTCCGTACATTTACACTGATTTAATAACTTTGAATGAATCCCTCTGTTAAGATATTAAGTGTTTTATTCCTCTCGTACCTCAACAATATGTCAAAATGTAATTTTTAAAAAAGAATTATAAAAAATAATTTTATGTTTTTTATTCATTTATGGTTATGTTTACTGTTGTGAAATGCATATGAAACAAGTTTATTTCTGTTAGCAATTATCAGTAACAATTACAAACTATAGTTCCCTCACCAACCTTTCCTTTCCTTTCCTTTTTTCTTTCTCTCAAAGTGAATAAGACAAAGAAAATGAAAGTCTGTCATGTTACAGTGAAGCTGCAAAGCCCTCTATCTTCAACACTTTTCCACGAGGGAAATTTTAAAGCTTTACCTTTGACTGTTACAAAGCACCAACACTGGAGACTCCTTCCAGAAATGTTAAGTAAACATTTCCTCACAGAAAGCTTCCATAACAATTACACACGGTTTTTAATATGGTCACGTAGTGCTTTCACCATACGTGTCCCTGTGTAAATTGTTCCTTTAAGAGAAATGATGTATTAGAAGCAATGTATAAACTGTTCATAAACCTGTTATTTGTCTTGCAGCCAGTAGGCCTACTACAGTCAGAGCTGCTGTTATACACTCTGACCCATGATTTGAGAATTCAACAGCGCTGTGGTGTAATCTTCATTATGCATGTCATACTCGGATTAGCCATCTAATGTTCTACTTAGTAGTTCTGTCTTAATATTTAGCCTACAATGGCACTTGATTTGTAAGGTGACGTATATACAATATCATGTTAGCACTGATTTGTGTCTGTAAAGGGTGAAGTGTCAGTGAGCTGTTCTGACTGGAATTTGCGACCCTAAAACAAAGGATTTGCACCCAGCTGTAATACCTTAAGCTGATAAATTAAGCCATACAAATATGGAATAAATCAGCATGTCACGGCAGAGCAAGAGTAATTATGACTGGGAGAACTGGCTGTGTGGCCTAATTTATTTCCAACTGAACGGTCCATTCAACTGGATCAGCAATATGATTTCTGATTTATTGTATTCTATCTGTTGCTCTCTCTCTCTCTCTCTCTCTCTCTCTCTCTCTCTCTCTCTCTCTCTCTCTCACATGTACACACAACACACTACATTCTCTCACTCAGACATGTTTAGCTGCCCTACTAGATCACACGTAGGATCTGAGGAGAAAAAAAGGTAGAGGTATGACTAACATTTCCTGTAGCAGAAATCTTACTAGCTCATTCTTTCTCAGCCAATCACTGTTCAGCAAACAGAGATTGAGACAAAGACACACTCATTGTTAAGCCACAGCGTGTGAGTGAGAGAGAAAGAAGAGAGGAAGAAGAAAAGAGTTGCAGAAGAATTCCAGACTCTTGCACTTATCAAAACAGATCATCACCCTACATAGGAGAAAAGGAGACACAGAAAAAAGGGAAAGCAGCCATACGTAAGTGTATGAGGCAGGTAAGTAATAGAGCAGGAGTGGAGAATGGATGGCTGGCTGAGGGAGGTGCAGCATCGGCCCGTCCTCTACGTGTTCTGCAGCTCACTGGCCTTCAGGCTGCTCCATACACTGCTGAGGTTTCTGCCCAGACCTCATTCTGTTAACTGTGATCCATGGAAGAGCTATAAATGGGAAAATCTCTCTGTGTCACTCGTCCACTCGCCCTTGACCGGCACCTGGGCCATTTTCTGGTGAGTGATGTTCTGCTAAATACAATATTCTGGCTCACAAAATTTGCCTGTCTGAGAAAGGACAATTTGCAACACCTTAGACATGCACAGACTTTTGATAACTTATCACACAACATCAACTCTCAACTTGTGTAATGTCCTAGACAAAAGTCACTCTGATCATTTCTGAATTAAACTATACAATCAAGGGTTTAATGTGGTAAATGCTCAATAAATACAGTACAAAGAGCATGAATATATAGTTGACTATGTGTGTTGTGTACACGGTTGAAGATTTGACAAAATACAGAAACTAGAAAAACGTGTCAGACAGGCAGTGGTTGGGAATGTTTCATGAGAACGAGTGAGAAACTGGAGCAGTTGACTGTTTGCCCAGGTAGCACAGTAACTGTTCAAAACACAGTATTGATCCAACATGGAGATATTTCCAAGCCCCATTTTAAGCAACTTTTAAAAATATTGAACTCAAATTCTCAGAAGAAGAATGCTTCGTAATTCCTGAACAGAAGGTTAAACATAAAACTAAAAGTCTTAAATTTTTTTTTTTTTTTTTTAATGCAGACCTAATGGCATCCTAAAGGAGATGTACAAGCTTAACCTCAACTTCAGTAACCAAAATGGAGTATGTTGTACTTTGGTGATTTTAGTTTTTCAGATAACAGCTATACAATTCTTTTTGTTGGGAGAACTGTAAACTAACTGTGAACTAATGTTTTGTAATAAAAGCTTTGGCAATACAAATGTGAAACTATTTGTCATGCTAAAGTCAAGCAGCTTGAACATACTTGAGGTGATATCAGGTTTCTTTCCCTCTTCCCTTGTCTCATTTCATTAGATTAATGGTACACTACATTATATGGCCAAACGTATGCGGGCACCTGACCATCACACCCATATGTGGTTCTTCCCCAAACTCTTGCCACAAAGTTTATTTTCTAGAATGTCTTTCTATGCTGTAACATTATACTTTCCCTTCACTGGAACTAAGTGGCCCAAACCTGCTCCAGCATGACAATGCTCCTGTGCACAAAGCATGAAAACATGTTTTGCCAAAATTGGAGTGGAAGAACTCAAGTGGCCTGCACAGATCCCTGACCTCAACCCCACTGAGCACCTTATGTATGAACAGGAACACCGACTGCGCCCCAGGCCTCCTCGCCCGACATCAGTTCTTCACCTCACTAATGATCTTATGCCTGTGTGGGCACAAATCCCCACAACCACACTCCACAATCTAGTAGAAATCCTTCCCAGGAGAGTGGAGGTTATTATAACAGTGGGATGTTCAAAAAGCACATATGGGTGAGGTCCACAAACATTTGGCCATGTAGTATATTTCTGGGAGGGAATATATTTATTAACCGTATTCCATCTGTGCAAATTCACAATGGAAATCAAAAGCAGAACAAATCTCAACACCTCCATATTTTTAAAAGATGTTCAAAGGAGACCAGTGTGTTTTGTCACTCACTGAAGTGCCTTTGTATCATTTCTCATCAGTGCTTGTTTGTAAGTGTCTTCTTGTTGGTGTGCTCAGTGTTTTTCAGTATCCAGTGATGGTGTATGAGATGTACTCGTCCTACACTCCTGTCTCATATCTGCTTGTAGTCATCTCAACAGGTCAGTCATCTTTTCTTTCTCTAATACATTATGCATTATGTTTGGTGTCAATTTGGTGTCAGGCCATTTAGTTCCACTGCTGACTTACTAATGTTCTTAGTCACCTACGTATCATATTTCTAATTAAGGTTGGGATTTTAGAGGAAAAAAACTAATATACAATTCAAAAATCTAATCAGTTCATCAGCTGGTTACAATGATAATTCCATATAAATCCTACAAACATTCAAACAGTCATTCTTGAGATATCGTGCTAACAAGAATCTCAGATGGACGCACTGAGGGACGCACTGAGGGACACACACATGAACAGACACACAGACAACCTGAAAAAATAATGTCTCCACTACCTACTGGCAAAGGATTAAAAAAAAAAACCCTGCTGGCTAAACCCTGCTGCTTTGTGTTTTTCATTTGACTACAAAACCATTTCTCACAATACGACTTCTTAGAGTTAAAGTCCAAAACATAGACTTTGGTGCTAGACAATTTTGCCAGATTTTGAACAAGAAGTTGACTTTTTTTTTCCTGTCCCAAGAAAATGAACTTAAGAAGGATTTGTCTCTTCCATGGAATTGCCTGCCTTCAATGTTCCCAGTTATCTCATATTTCTTTTAAACATCACATCTTGAAAATCCAGTTTGGTCGTCTGATAGAATCTTTGCTGATACAAGACTATAAGTGTGTTTTATCTTAGCTTCCTTCGAGGTAACCTGTTTAATTAAACCCCGTCTTGTCTGGGTCAGCTAAACAGTGTCTTATTAAACTCATTCAGGTGTGCTTTAGAATTTAACAAATGCACAAATGCATTGAATGAGAAATTTGGGAACCAAACCTGTGTATCTGTGTTTGTCTAATCCATGTCACACAAGATCCTGATAATCAGAAGCCCATGTAAATATCTACAATGTTTTTCCATTTAGCCATTTTTGATTGGATTAAACATGAGTTAGGTATGCAATGATACACAGTGATACACAGGTATCACTTCTGTGGCAACTATCTGTTGTTCAAAACAAGAGTGTGGTTAGTTTCACAACCACAATTTTCATTCATCATTCATCTTCAGGAACTGCTTTATTCTGATCATGGTGAATTTCCCAGGAATACTTGGAGCTAGGCTTGTATACACCCCGGATGGGATGCCAGTTCAGAATCCGAACCCGAGTTCAGGATCAAACAGGGAACCCTGGAGCTGTGAGACGACCTGCTGCACCACCATACTGTCTTATAGCAAGCAATACAAGGCAATTACTTAATTTGCTGAGTCTCCTGAGGCCATTTTACAGTGCAGAGAGAAAATATCTGACTGGTGTCAGTCCTTACTTCTGCTCTGTTCCATATTCTAATTCCCAAGTACAAGTAATAAAAGCACTATAAATCACTCATCATTTTCCCTCGCTTAATTTGAACCTGTAATATAGGGTATATACACTACAGTATTTGGATGGTAATGTTTGAGATGTGAACTGGAAACCTCTCTTACATAACTATAACAATAAAGATATTTAATTAAACTAATATAAAAAGTAAGACCCGATCTGAATCTCCTCGCTACTGGTTATTATCCAGCCCAGTGTTCCAGGGATAGCTCCATATCCACCGTGACCCTGACCACAATAAAAGTTATTGATAAATAAATGTATAAAATTATCATCAACCCAACCTATAATTGCAACCTAAAAATTCTTCCCTTTACACTCAAAACTGACAAACTCAACTTTTTTTGTCAGGGTATTTCATCCAGGATGCTGGAGACATCATGTTCAGTGGGTATGCACGAGAATCATGGGAGTTTCTGCTTCATCATGTTTTGGTAAATCAGTTGCATCCAACACAATCTGCCTGGTCAAAGGTTTCAACTATATTGAATATATTTTTCATTGTCTTAAATACATTTTGATAAAGATGTACCCTACATAGCCAAAAGTTTGTGGACACCTGACAATCATGCCCATATGTACTTTTTGAATATCCCATTCCAGATTTAGTCCCTTTGCACTCACTCTTCTGGGAAGGCTCTCCACTAGATTTTGGAGTGTGGCTATGGGGATTTGCTCATTCAGCCCCAAGAGCATTAGTGAGGTCAGGTGAAGTGAGAAGACCTGTGGTACAGTTAGTGTTCCAGCTCATCCCGAAGGTGTTCAGTGGGGTTGAGGTCAGGGCTCTGTGCAGGTCACTTGAGCTCTTCCACACCAACCTTGGCAAACAATGTCTCTATGAACCTCACTTTGGGCGTTATCATGCTGGAAGATATTTGGGCTCCTTGTGTTCCAGTGAAGGGAAATTGTAATGTTACAGTATACAAAGATGACCTATACAATTGTGTGCTTCATACTTTGTGGCAGTAGTTTGGGGAAGAACCACATCTGGGTCTGATGGTCAGGTGTCCTCATACTCTGGCCATATAGTGTACTTTACATTTCTCCAAAATCTTCGCTTTGCAGGTGATATGGTGTTTCCTGTATGCTGTTCTCACGAGTCACTATGTGGCCGGTGCTGTGGTGGCTCTGTTTGTTGAAGTGAACAGTGTATTTCTGCATGCACGGCTGATGCTCAAAATGGCCGAAGTGGCCAGAGACTCGCTCCTCTACACCATTAACAAGATTCTCAACATCACAACGTACATCAGCTTTCGTCTGGGAGCACAGTTCTACCTGACGTGGTACATCCTCGTTAACTACTCTTGGTTGGACCATGCTGGGTATTTCCTGGCATCTATGATGCTCATGAACATCATGATCCTCATTTATTTCTACCGTCTGCTCCGAGCAGATTTCTTCTCAAAGCACAGCCAATCAAACGGCACCCGCAAATTTGCTCAGGACTAAAATGTCGCAGGGGCATATTTAGAATACTGAATATTACTTTGACGTCATAAAAAGAACCTCTGAATTTCACACTGGAGCCTAACATACTGCTGACTGTTATACAAAACTCAACTGCAACTGTTTTCTCTTAGACAAATCATATAAATTCCACATGAATTTTACATATTGTGTTTTTATTTTTATCATCTTGATCCTGAACTTAGTTTACTGTTTGAGGCGAGTTGTACATGTTCTCCCCAAGCTGGTACGTAAATTGGCTATGCTAAATTGGCCCTAGGTGTGTGTGCATGCATGCACATGCAGGGTGCCTGGCTGTAGATTAGCATCCTATCCAGGGTGAACTTCCAGCTCACACCCAGTGGAGTCATTAACCAGGACAAACTGCTTCCTGAAGATGACTGAATGTGATCATATATTATTCAAGTTATGTCACATGGTTACTTGAATGCATATGTGCAACTTCAGGCTATAAAAAGAAAAGAGCATATTTTGCATGAAATTTTGATTTGTCTTTACAGGATAACACTGATTTACTCTGTAGTATGAAATATTAAGATTCACGGTGCTGACCTTTTTGTACATTTTACATTTAACTACATCACTTCCAAGGGTCACAATCTGAACACTAAATATGACCTTCACCGTTTCACAGAAATCAGCAGTGAAACAGAATTACAGGCTGATAAAATTTAACAGCTACTCTGATGTAATCCGGACTACAAACAAAATACCTCTCAGATACACAGTTAATGCTCCCCATGTCCTACTTTTACAAATAAACCAAACTTTGATACTGTTCACTTGATGGAATTGAGATGAGTTGAAATACAAGTTTCTGTCATGTCTATCTCCTCTTTTTCTTTTAATTATACGTCAATGTAGGTCCATTAGATGCAACCTGGAAATCCAGGAAAAGTGTATTCTACAGTCCCTCATAAAAATGTTTATATATTATTTCATCTATTTTGGGGTTTTTTAAGGCATGAAATTGATTTGATCCCAAATCAGCTTTGTCAGGCATTTCGAATTGTTAGAAATCAAGCGTTTCAAAATTCATATCACAATCTCATTTTTAAAGTGTTGAATTCTCAAATCTGAGACCTGAAAAGCAAGAAATTTTCCGATGCTGGCCAGAGAACAAGTACCTGCTGCTCTCCAGTGAAGTAATTAGTATATGACGCCCTACCAGTGAACCCTCAAAACAGACAAGTCTACAGCCATGTGCAAGATTTAAAAATAAAATAATTTATAATAAATAAATAAAAACCCTTCAAACAACTTTAATTGAATGTAGTGTGTGCAACTTGCCCATTACACAGAGGAGTTAAGGTGCACTTAAAATGGAACAATTAAATAATTTATTCTAGGTATTTTAATTTCAGATTTTTATTAGGTATTATTATTTTAATAAAAGTTACTTATGTATAAAGGAGGATGCCTTAATAAGACAACAAATTTTAAATAAAATTAAGATATTTCTATATTGTTTATCCTAATGTGCACAAACATGACAGACTTGGAGCACTAACTTCCATTTTATATACACACACATGTGTGCTGCTAATAAATGTAATACATTTGAAATAATTCCCAATAATTACCCTTCCCATCAGTTTATATGGCATTTTTGTTCTAGCTTTTAGAAAGATACTTCCCCTTAGTGTGGCCATACGCTCGTTTTCAAACTTTTGAAATGTATGCTTTTCTACACCCATCCATCCACTATTTATACTGATTATCCATTAGGGTTGTGGGGAGGGAAGCTAGAGCCAATCCCAGCTGACTTTGGGTAAGAGGCAGGGTGCACCCTGGGCAGTTCGCCAATCTTTCACAGGGCTAACCCAGAGACAAACAACTTTTCACACACACACTTGCACCTATAGACAAATTAGAGCAGCCAGTTGACCTAATCCGCATGTCTTTGGCCTGTGGGAGGAAACCTGCAGGTAGAACATGCAAACTCCACACAGAAAGGCCCTGGTTGGCTGCAGTGTTCAAACCAAGAACCTTCTTGCTGTGAGGTGACGGTGCTAACCAGTACGCCACCATATCGTTCTGTTTTTCTACAATTTGCTTAAAATCAAATGTTAAAGAACATTTGGCCTTACATCACCTACTGGATGGAAGTTTATTTCCATCGCTGCCTCAACTCGTTACCTACCCAGAACATCTTCCTCCCAAAAGGAACCCAGAGACAAGAAGCATTCACTAAGACAATACAGTGCATATTGGAAACAGTGATACTGTAGGAGCGTTTAGTGCAACGTCTATACGTGCTAACATCCTTAACTGATCACTGGTGCTGCTTTCATGCCAAGCCTTGTAATGTTTTCAATTCAAAAATGTTTTGTGAACTCTTAAGATAAACAATACCACCTTAATGGAAACTGCTACCATGTGCAGCGTTATAACCAGTATTTTCTGATTGTATGCATTTTTATATTAGTTGTCATTAAAATTATACAAATGTTTTAAATTCAGCATAGTCTTTACTATTGGAAAAATGCACCAACCTCAAATGTGTGATTTAAGGAATAAACTATGCTCTCAAAGTATACCCATGTAAAACAGGCAGTTTATGAAATATCAATCCAGATACCCCAATTTAAGAACATACTTTAAAAACATAGGGCATCCCACAATTCTCCATAAATAGGAGAAAAATCACTTTTTTTTTTTTTTTTTAGCAAAATGTCTTCCAAATTTTTTCATACTTAGTTTATTCCCCCACCCCACAGATAGACTTTAAGGATGCCTTTGAAAAAAAGAGGAAAGCATGGAAATCATTCTCATGGCTACAGCAAAGATCATTTAAAGGTACGCATTCGAAATGCAATTACATGCTTAACACTAGACATGTTAACAAGTTCATCATGAGGGGGAGACACTGTTTACAAAGAAAAGGCAATCATGTAGAGGAAGTTTTGTAAATAAAATTACATTTTACTAAAAAGTGGTAATTTCCCGTGTGTGGAGACTTTTGGGACACCTTGTACACGTTCAATTAATACGCAACAGGAGTCAATAAATAACACACTGTATATGTTTTTACAAACATTTATTCTTCTGTACACCTCGCCAAGAGCAGTTTAGATGATGCCAATCTGTAAGAGAAAAGAAATTACACATGAAATTGCATGAAAATGCAGTGAGGGGGGGAAGACATGAACTGTCTGTATCTGTAACTGTATGTATAAAGTATGTGGTTCCTTTGAATGCATCAAAATTCATTTAGTCAGAAACAATGGCATCACATGCTCAAATCACTCATGAACTCATGTATTCAGTGACTCATCTTCTGTTCAGAGCTCAAACATTATACAGTGAGCAGCAGGTGCAAGGCTCAAGTTCTTTAACTGAAGAATGAAATCCCATCCGGCTAGAACCTTAACCTTGCATTTCCCGTTTTTGTATTTATCATTTAAGCACTGCTTTCATGCACTACACCAAGTGAATGCTTAATCATCTGTGTACTAGTAATAACTAATTTTATGTAAACCCTTTCTTTTAGATGAATTCAGTTTATTTGATATTGCCCATGTCTAAACAGTTAAGACCACTTACTTTGTTGGCAACATCCAGTGCATCGTAATCTGGTGCTAGACGAACGTAAGCCTTCTTTTCACCGTCGGGCCTAAACAGCACAAACATGTTTAGAATGTTTTACCCACCACAAATCCATAAATATAAGACTTCCTGCGGTTCAGTGGTTCCTTTGAGAACATCAGAAATCAGAGCTATTTATTGGTTTACATCATTACACAGGAGCAGGCAGAAAATTAAAACCAAAATCGGTCAAAGTTGCACCTGATGAGTGTGTTGACTTTGGCCACGTCGATGTCGTACAGTTTCTTGACGGCGTGCTTGATCTGGTGCTTGTTGGCTTTGACGTCAACAATGAAGACCAGAGTGTTGTTGTCCTCGATCTTTTTCATGGCTGACTCGGTGGTCAGGGGGAACTTAATGATGGCATAGTGGTCCAACCTGAATGTGTATGACAGCATCAGAAACGGGAGCGTTATGAACAATTAAACCAACCAGCAAACATCACACTATGCAATAAGATATTAGGATGCATCAGTATTCAAAAAGCTGTAATCACAGAATATCATGCTTTGATCGCAATTCCCATCATTTGCATCCGAAATATGTGGAAACACCCCTGAAACCCTAAACACAAATAAGGGTGTAGAAACAAGAGTTTTGAGGGGTTTTTTTTGGGGTGCTGTTAAAAGAAACAAATTAGAAACAAGCTTCTCATTCTAATTAGTTTCTAAAATTTTTCTGAACCATTATTATTCAGACAAACTGACACCAGTCTGTACAGGCTAACAAGCCAAAACAATTATACACATTTTTAATAGAAGTGAATCTCTCACTTTCTCTACAACAATTATTAAAAAAAACAACAAAAAACACTAAGCTATACTACTCAGACAAAAATCATGCTGTACAATTATACAACAACAAAATGGTATTTTATCTTGTTTAACTTCAGGTATTTGTACTAATTTTTTTTTACACTTTAAAAACTAATTTTCTAAAGCACCATTTTCCATGTGCTAAAAAAAAAAAAAAAAAAAAAAAAAAAAAAAAAAAATGCTTTTTTGCTAATGCATCATTAAATTACAGTAGGTATATTTAAGTTATGGTGGTGTAATAACGTGGCTCACTCCAGTGTACCAAGTTACATTCTGCTGATACATTGTATGACTGTGCGACCCGTTTACGTACCCGATTAGCTGGTTACCTAGCATGTTTTTGCTTAATAACTTGCGTTTTTCCCAGAACAAATAGACGGGAGCTACACCAGGACCAGTGTCGTGAACTCATAGACTATCAAACAGATTTATGACTCTTCCACACCTGATCATGCAATATGAAATATGAGAACGTTGCCCTTTTCTGTTGGTAAACTCACTTGTTCCTTCGTGGTGCGCTCTTCCTAGGGTACTTAGGCTGCCTCCTCAGGCGCAGAGTCTTGGGCCTGCGGAAGGTAGGGCTGGTCCTAACCTTCTTCTTCCGGTGGCTGTGCACTCCCTTCAGCACAGCCTTCTTGGCCTTCAGTGCCTTCGACTTGGCCTCAGTCTTGGCTGGGACAACTGTGAAAAGTAGTAAAGGAAGCCAACAAATTGAAAACAAAGCACATTATTATATCGTGGAGACAAATCCAAACAAATACATTTAGTGAACACATGGCCAGACCTGAGGAGAAACACTGTCCAAAACAACAAAATATCTAAAAATCGTTCCCAAACTTTTTTTTTTTTTTGAATTTCCACTCTTCCAGGTCAGTGTGCTTGTTGGCTTCACATAACATAAGGCTCTTATCCAGACTTGGAAAACTGTAAATTCACAATATGTTTGGAAAAATAATGGATATTCTGTTGTAAAGCAACGTCCAAAGACAACCGTCGGGAGCCGTAATGTGTTACAAGAGAATATCCGTCATTTCCCCCCAAACGTTTTCTGAATTTACACACACGTCTGGACAAGGTGTCCTATGAAGCAAAGAAAGACACAGGCCTGAGAAAGTGTACAAACATTAAAAAAAAAAAAAAACTTGATATTTTGTTGTAAGTCACTACAGCTCACAATGTCTTCAGACACTGTCTTAGTGTTTTAGAACATGACACCCATCATTATTCCCAAACGTTTTCTGACATTTCACACTTGTACAAGTCTGGAAGAACCCCGTCCTATAAAACCAACAAGCACACACAACTCTGAAGACTTCAGGTCCTACAATAGGACGGGCCAACAAGCCAAAATGACTCAAATATCAAATATATAACTGAGAACTACACGTTATCGTGCTTGGTAACGCTTTTTAATGTGTGTGTGTTGTGAAAACACCATTAGCCTCGACTCTCATTCACATGTGATTACCTCAGAGTAGCACCCGGCTAACCAAAGTAACGTTCAGTGTTTCATCGAAAGCGCCAAGTATCTACTTGTATGTTAAATTAAAACATGAAAATTAACACACATTTCAGTACATTTTCATTATCCCGAGCTAGCCTGGTTGCTCAAGAGTATGACGTGACTAGAGCTAGCCTTTAGAAGCTAATTATAAGCTAGCTATGCTAACGTGTGCCTCTGTACAGTGGACGTTTCAGCAGTGCGGCATTTCATGATTATAAGCAGCATTACGGCTGTCTAAATGACCTCAAACAGTAACATTTACATCCATAACGGTTTCAATAATCACCCCGATAAATATTAAGATCAATTACTTAATAATAATACTTATATTATAGAATAATTCATGAAAAATCCCGCACCTTCCTTCTTCGCCTTCGGGGCCATGTTGAGAAAGGAAGAATAGAGGGGTTTCCTGGTCTACTTTGCAGGGGTTCTGGAGTGAGCACTTATCGCGAGACTATAGCGATGCTTTATGGGTAATGTAGTTTAATTTTGTAGTATTTATGATGAGCAGCAGAAGGCAGGGTTTAACGGTGAGCATTTTGTCTGAAACTAGTTGCAGGAATGTTGTCGTTCAAGTTGGTTAAATTAGTTTCTGTAATATTTAAAGGAATATCGTGACTTGTATCACTGCGAGAGGAGAGAAAGTTATGGACTCTTTTTCATAAAACTTGAAGTAGGCTTATTATACTGCACATTTTCTGGTATGTATCATTTTAGTCTGTTTATTTAGTTTCAGGATTATTGAATGTAGAACTTGGTTATGCATTTTGTCTTTTTTTTTTTTTTTAAATTAGGCTATCCTATTAGTAAAGGAATAGTAGTAAAGATTGAATTATTTTTTTATAAATTCATAAATGAACGACGCTTAGTTTTGTTTGTTTTGGTGTTTATGGTGAGGTTAATATTGTTTGAGATAATACGTTCATACTATAGGCCAGGGCTTACAGTCAAGGACCCCTTTAAATGCTTTAAAAAGTGACAGACCCCCTAAGGAAAGATTAATTTTACAAACTATTTGGAAATTTTGGCACATTGTTTAAATCTGTACAATAAGATTTTGGGCCAGAGAGTAGGCCTATTTTTAATGCCTAAACTTTCCATCAAAAAGACCCCCCCCCCCTTATTTTTTTTTTTAGTAATAATTTAAATCACTTAATTTTTTTGCTCTTCGAATAAGTTGCTCTTGATTTACTTTATGCAATGAACTTGAGAATTATTGGAACATTTCATATAAATTAGAAAACATTGATATATTTGACATAAATAATGCATGCAAGGAGTGAAGTCTTAAGAAGAAGAACCAAGGCCGAAGCCTTTATTTTTGTCACATGTACTCTCGCAC
>JAOTRR010000022.1:14225195-14242315 GCA_028570945.1 Gogo arcuatus
ATATTGTCAAGAACCGCTCAACTAAGTAAAGAGAAACGACATCCATCATTACTTTTAAGAAATGAAGTGTCTTAATTAATAAAAATAAAGAAAACCATTGAATTAGAAGGTGTGTCCAAACCTTTGACTGGTACTGTACATTTTGGGAAGTAGAACCAATTAAATTCATTTGAAAAATGCAAACAAAAATAATGTGTGAGGAGGCAGGATTGGTTAAACTTTCTGTAAAATGGGTGGCAGTGGGATTAAAAAAGCAGTCCAATGCATATCTAATCTGGGAACCCTACTGTGGTTAAAACTCTGACAAGTTTTTTATTAATTTGCTTCATTTCAGAAATCACCGATAGTGATTACAAAACATCAAAGAAGAAACCTCCAAACTGCTGTAACTAAGCGAACAGAGGAACAGGACCCATGTGTTTGCAGGAACATCTCAGGACAGAGACACAGATCAACACTGATTACAGACCACGGCATCAGACACAATCTCCAGATCTACTGAACCGCATGACTGTGTTGAGCTGCTAATCCTGAAGCTGCAGACTACGAGTAGAGTTTTAGGTGTTCTTTTCCACAATAAAGGACTCTTGCCAAGAAAATCACCTGAAAATGTTTGCTGAATATTTTGCCACACTGCTGTTCAGAGACATAGAAGTTTTAAGTTGCTTTATTTAATATAAAGAAAATTTGTCATTTGAATACATTTGCATTAAAGAAAACCAAAGTGAAAAATATCCATCAGTCTGTATTTGAATGAACATTATATTAGATATAAATTACACTATATATGTGTCACTTGTCACTGGTTTTTCAAAGACAATTTTTTTTTAAAATTCTGTTTGTTGAGATATGAAACAGGTCCTTCCGTGTAACAGCTTCATTTCTTATCAGGATGAACAGCTACATTTATGTAGACTGGTTTTATTATTGCAAAAATAAAAATAAAAAAACCCCTAAATTCCAATAATCAGAGTTGTGTATGCACAGAAGGCATTAGATATCATATTGTTCTCCTTAAAGGCCCTCTGAGGATTTTCACTGGCAGATATTAAGTGAATTCTTTGTTTTCTTCACTGCATCATGTGATTCTTTGGCTAATATGAGACACACGCTAGTACCCGTGACCAGAAACGGCAGATCTCTGGATTCCCAGCATGAACAAAATGGAGGGATTATTTCTCAGGGCATGGAATTACACAAAACACAATGACAAGGATTTTCATTCAGATGTCTTACAAATAGTCTGTGAGTTTGGTTGTAAATGTGACACGAAGGTGATATATATGGTCATAGAAGCAATCATACAATGTTGAAATGTTATACCTACCATTTTGTAGGCTAAAAATGATACATGTTTTGGGTTGGTGCTTTCTGGGTTACATCTTCTGATTCTTTGCACATTTGCTACGAAACCGTCATTGACGAAAATGTCATTCAGTGGTGAATGATTAAGATGACATTATGCTTAGAAATGTCACTTCAGTCAATTGTAGGAGTAATAAAAATGTCAAGTCTCAGCAGTGATGTTTATTTCACCGTTTTTGTCCACTTGTGACCAACCCTATCATCTTAAAATGAGGTTTATGTTTTCCCATTGGCACAGTCATGTCTTGTTTCCTGTTATAAATAAAATAAGTGATGTCATTATGATTTTATTTACATATTTTCCAGAGTGGAGCAACAAAGTGTTCACACCATCAATGCCACAGCCATCCATAATCAGGACGGCATGCTCTCTCTCCCCTGTCTATCACAGCAGCACTAGCCATTCATGGGTAACTCTGAGCTCATGTATGTAGAAGAGGGTAGATAGCACTTACCTTGGAGTGTTTTACACTGCTCTGTGATACAGC
The DNA here is from genome assembly GCA_028570945.1 of Gogo arcuatus. Classification (NCBI taxonomy): domain Eukaryota; kingdom Metazoa; phylum Chordata; class Actinopteri; order Siluriformes; family Anchariidae; genus Gogo; species Gogo arcuatus. The sequence goes on from JAOTRR010000022.1 coordinate 14,227,049, forward strand.
AGTTCAAAAAGATGTGGTTGGGTGTCTTCACACGCCTCAAAGGAATCACGTTAGCCTTGATTCTTCCCAGTTGGTAGCTGTTCTATGACAGGGAAGAGTTGGCTGATGGGTGGAAATTTACAGGTGACTAAATTGGGGAGGCAAAGTCAAAAACATCTTAGAAACCCCACTAACTAATGTGGAAGTACAAAAAAATCACATTTATTTTTAAACACACTTCTGAAATCTTGTTCAGAACCAACAAGGCAAGTTTCTAGATTCACGACCTGTATTCACGACATTTTACACGCATATTCGTATACCTATTTAGCTTATTACACAGAAATTTCTCAAAATGTTGATAATTGTTGGATTTGTGTTGGATTTTATACTGAAAAATGGCATATAAAACCATTTCTATAACAGTATATGGCATTGTATTGATTAAACAGTATGTAAATGATACTCCACCAAAACAATTTGTACATTTTACTCTGAAATGTATTCACAGTGAATTGAATTTTATCATCCAAAGACTAGATTTCTGTTTTTTTTTTTTTTATAGTATTCAAATGTATGCATATTTAATCAGATGAAACCCAAATAAATTCAGGGGTTTTTTTGTTTTTTTTTTGGAAAATGTTCCAATACAAAAATATGTTTAAGAATACCAGTAATCAGCTGGCAAAGGTTGATTTTAATGTAAGAATTTCCATATTCACCTGCTGTATCTTGCCTTAAACATCATCAAACACTAATAACACAAGACCTTTACAATGCAATGTCTGGTCCTTTTCGTGACACACAACACTCACTGTCATACGATCTCCAGAATGAAACCAGTGAGTCAGCTCAGTGTTTTGCTTTTAAGAATTTTATCAAAGAAAAGAAATGAACACGATTTCAGCAGTGAATTATACTGAACAGCATACACATTCATTTGCATTCATTTCCTGCCACTAAGGTCACACTATACCCGCCCACATGACCCAACCCCTGTATAGAGCACATGGTGGGGGGAGAGGGGGAAAAAAAAAAAGAAGTCCTTTTCCCAGAATTCAATAACAGGAATAAAGGAATGACTACACTTACTAGGCAGCTTCAAGGAAAATAGTAAAGACAAACTATTAAAAAAAAAAAAAAAAGTCTTTTCATGAATTGATAAAATTAAAATGAACGGGTCTAGGTTAAACATGAAGATTTAAAACAGTCACAGTATGTAAGGAAACTGTCACATCAGGACACATTCTATTTATGATTAATAGATGAAATTAATGCAGATTTCTATGTATTTTGTTGGGTAAGAGAGGATGCAGAAATTATGAAGAAAATATGCCTGTGGAAAACCAATTAAAGTCTGGCTTTGACAAGGAAAAGAAATTGCAGTCACAAAATATGCTCATGAACAAAAAATTAATATCTAGCTGAGCTGAAGCACAGTAAGCTGACCACATTTATGTGACAAAATTAATAAATTCAAAGAACTAACTCATAAAATTGGGGGAAACATGATTTCATTTATGGCCCTGAAACATTTCTTTAGAAAGTATTACAGTAAATTTTAACACATACTCATAAGTATCAAAGTACCACAGAAGCTGTAAATCAGTAAAGCTTCTGATAACAACATATTCCGCCATTAGCCTTTATACGCATTATGCATCAAAATTTGCAGATTTGCAGTAAAGAGGAAACGGGTATCGAGACTCCTTTTCCAGTCTTGTCTCTTCTTAATGCTGTCTTTGACAGCATAAAATAATAACACTGCTTTAAGTGCAACTTGTAATGAACATCTTGCCCTATTACATGGGTGTGTAACTCATTTCCAACATCCCTGTTAAACTGTTGCAACATGTGTATCACAGCATTGAGGCCGATACCGCAGGTCAGTTTTACTTATTCGGATGCATTATATAAAAAGTGAACAGCTCTCCATTTAGTGAAGCCGACCTGAATTAGCCAGCTCTCAACTTAACACAAGCTGCAATGCCACAGAGCCCGTCCACCATCTGTTTTAATTCAGTCTTAACTTTTAGCTCTTGTTAAAACCTCAACAAAAACAGGTATAGAGGGCACACACCTGTGCTCCTTTCTAAAAGAAAGAAAGAAAAAGAGAAACTTTACCACAGGTCCATTTCCTGAATCAGTTTCATTTCTGTAGAGTTTGTCTCACTAGCTCTGAATGACTGCTTTTCAAAATGAAACACTTTGAGCAGTGAAAGACCGAGCAATTATTAAGAAAGCACGATGAGATATTGTCATGGAGATGAAATGAATGTGGAAGCTTTGTTTTTGCAGTGAGGATGTGTTAACGTCTATCGGTCCATCTCATCCAGCAGTGGCGTGGCGTCTCCGGCGATGGACATTGGTGTGCTCTCGATCATGGGGCTCGGCGAGGGCCGTGGTGTCATGCGTGATGCCTTCTTGCGTCTCTCAGCCTCCTTCTCCTGCAGCCACTGTTCAGCCATTTTACCCCAGTCCACAGCTGTGTGAGTGGTCGGTCTGGAAAACATTAAGGTGGAAAAAAAAGCAAAACATCAGTACACAATATTCAAAAATGAGCACGAGTCTAGGATAAGTTAAATTAGATTAGCTTCTTAGAGATTTGCAGCTTATAACGATTTGTGATTTAGGCATGTAGTTTGCATGATGCTGAACTGGTATAGGTTCTTATGTCTTTTCCATGCTACTGGATAATTATAGTGCTTTTCCCCCAGATATTGCAACATGACTTGTCTTAGCAAATTACCCATAATGCTCCATGTTGTTGCCTTTTTCCCCGCTAATCAAGCTATCCTGAATTTGGTTACAAGCACCATGTATGAGCCAGAACTAAAAATAAGACCAAATTTTACTAATAATTCCTCTCAAATCTCCATCCCATAACCTACATACAAATAATTCCTACTTTCTCAAGCAGTGTTATGGGATGCAATTTTAGCTGAACTACTGCTTTAAATCAATTTATGCAGCAGAATATTATGGAAGATCATTATGGAAGGGTCTAAAGCGACAGCATTCACTCACTTTGGCTGTGGCGTCCGAACCCTGGATGACGAGGAGGATGACGAGGGTGTGGATGAAGGGTGGTGGTGGCTGTGGGAGGACTGCGGTGTACTGCTGGGATACTGCGGTGTGCTCATGGTCTGCTGTTGGCCTGGGGTAGTGTACGAGTAGCTGGGTGTCATCATGGGCGTCGCCATAGGCTGCTGGGGCGTTGCAAACACCTGCATGTCCACAAAGAGGAAAAGAAATGGCCACGTATATTAAAATGTAAGAAATGAAACTGCCTCTAATGTATGTATGAGTGTCAGCTCAGTTGTGATTAGGTAAATATTGCTACAGGGTGTGATAAGCATACGTGATAAGCGCTGCTGCTGCCTCCTCCTCCTGCACTGCTGCTTCCACTGTAACCGTACTGGCTCGAGGCCCACTGTGCTGGAGTAGTGTTAGGATTTTGGCCCTGCCCTGTTACTGCTGCTATAGCATTAAACATCTGGGATGTCACATTCCTGGGCAGAGCGTTGACAGCCCGAGTTAGGTCTGAAACAAAAAAAGACAGAGGGGGAAAAATAATCTGGTTAATGTTGTCTTGTTGGAAAACCATATCGAAGAACATTGCAAGGATAACTAGTAATTTTCCAATGTCTACATTCACTGTGACAGAATTAATAATTTTAAATGTAAAGTGGACAGGGCTTGGATAAAGGCTGCTGCTGCTTAACTAAAACCATATTCCCACTTAGACAAGTCTGAGCAACCTAGAGTGTGAAAGCTAACCTAGCAAACACAGATTACTGTGATGATTCAGTGATTCACATACAGGCTTGAATAATTCCAATTTGCTTGTCATTTTGTTCCTGATTAAGTGGCAGGAAGAATAAATGGCCTTGCAGACAGTTCTCAGATCAGCCTGAACAGCAAATTCAGTTGGTGTTTGAGTACTGTAATATTTCTGCCGTTTTATTTTTCCTGCATATTTTGCTGGATGTATCTACATTTTATACCATATTCCCTGGGATTTAAAAATGTCCAGACCTGACAAGATTCTTACAGTGTAGCACTGACCTGCAAAGTTAATGTTGGCTGGAGTTGCATTCACAGATGCTGGCGTGCGCATTCTGCTGCTACTGCTGGGCGTTACTCCTTCAGACAGACAGACAGAGTGAACATACAGTTGGAAATACATATTTGTGTACTGAATATTAATAGTGTCAGAAATTCCACCAGTTGATTAAGTCTGACACTGTAAATCAGTCCAGCTTAAGGGTCAAGCAAGAGCTGTCCCTGACCTGGCACAGGCTCCTGGTAGTGGTCTTTAAACCAGCGGAAGAGTCCATTCACTGTGGGGAATATTTGGGAGCGATACCTGAACCCATCTGGAGTGATGGTCACATACTCTATCCTGAAAGATAAAGCATCCATATGTTTCATATGTCTGTAAATTTTATTTACTTCAACTTGTAAAAGTGAACAGCAAGTTTAATTTAAGCTTGGCTTACCTTGGCTTCCCTCTAGGTTGGTATCCTAGGAGGAATTTTCCAGGCAGGTCTCTGCAAGCCGAAATAAAGTAGGGGATGAAAGTGGGCTTCTCTTTCTTTGCCTTTATGAGGATCTCCTCCATTTTCTGCAAAACAGAATAAATACATGTCAAATACATCTTTAGACACAATCAAATAGGGAACATACTACAGATGTGTTTTAATTTCTTTGACAAGTCAAGTTTGCATATACAAGTCTGACCAGTGTCTGTAATTTTACTGAAAATTTGGTGAAATGTACTAGTAGTACAGTTACATCACTGCATTGTTTAATTTGCAGTATGTTCAGACAAATTCTATTACAGCTTCCAAACATTAATGCATGCGTTCAAAGCTATAGCTGGCAATGTTTTTTATAAATCCTAAGTTCCTACCACCCAATGTCACTGTAAACCACTGCAAAAAATTTTTAATTAAAATTATGACTGTTTCTGTATGGATTTACATTTTGTTCTTTAGTATTAAATGTCTATCTTGCAACATATTTAACATCAATTCACCTAAATTTAATAAATGTTTATTCATGCATTTATTGTATTATGCTTAATTGTTTGTCATTTGTGAGGACTCAATATCAGACCTTCCTATCTCCACCGTTGCAGTCTTGGAAGTACTTGTGGCCCAACAGATCCCGAGCAAAAGCAGCCATGGGCTGCACATAACGGGCTGTGATTTCATCAAGATCTTCAAACTCCTGCATGCAGAGAATGACTAATCAGTACAAAAATATCGAAATTTCTGACTCAAAAGTTTGAAATGCTTCAGCAGATTCCTCCAGATTATATGACAAAATATAAAGGATGTAACAGAAGAGAATAATTGAAGTGCACTAAACAGAGCAGCAGTCTAGTTGCACGTTTACCTCATTGTTAATCCATAGTGTGTGTCCCAAGCTGAAGGCGTTCTCCTTGCCCTCTTCCCGTATGTCCACATGCTGGTAGATCCCATCTGCTACCTTCCAGGTGACAGTCAGGTGGTTCTCCCCTTTACTGCTCGGCCTGATCACTACATCACCCTGATCCATCGTCTCCATCATCTTCTCTGCCTGCTTGAAGTTAATGTTGTGGAACGATGGGTGGGCAATGACACGCTTGATATAAGCTATGAAAAATAAATAGACAAACAAAAGCACTTTTTAAAGAGATATTTATAATTCTGATAATCTGAAAAACCTGAAAAATAATCTGAAACATTTTGTGTAGCATCACAAAAATATCAATAATGAGGGTCTTACTGGTCCTTTGTTGTTTCTTCTTATGCTCTTCCTCTTGTTTGACATCCTCAGCCTCAGCATCAAAGTCGTAGTAGGTGTCCTTGGGAAGCTTCCACTCATTGTTCTTGTCACTGAGGTCAGATGTCCTACAGGTAAGGTCCACGTTGAACTTCTCAATGTCAATCTTCATGATACGACAGTGAACAGTCATGCCAACCTAAAGACAAAGAACTATTAGTTACTGTAATCAGAATAAGGACGAACATGTCACTAATAATTAAATCTGCCACCACTACCACACAGCTAGCTGAACTGTCCTATTGACTGCATAATACTGCCAAATTTGACTGCTGTGTTAATACATTTTTAGTTGTAATTACTACATATGAAAGAGAAATGAACCAAATTAAGCTCTGGAGTATGATGACCTCACCTTGACCCTCTCTTCTGGATGCTTAACCACCTTGTCTGAGAGGAACTTGGTGGGGATGAAACCCATGACACCATTATCTAGACGACTTCTCACACCAATAGCCTGTCCAGGACAGGAGCCGCTGTCAAAATGATTCCAGACCTGAGACGAGCGGGAGGGGGGGAGAGAGGAGAGAGAGATTTTGTAGGAACATTTTTCACACAGCTTGATGTGGTGCTTTATAGGAGAGGTCCACCAATCTTTTCAAAACATCCACACAATTTGCTTAACAAGTAAATATAGACAAGGTTTGATGAAAATTACTATTCTAGAGCAGTGGTCCTCAAACCAGCCCTCAGGGCCCTGCAGATGGTCCACATTCTTGCTTTATATAAGCTCACATCACAGACATCCTCTGGAGGGTCTTGAGGAATGCCTTGAGAACCAGTGTGCAGGAGAAACCCAAGAGGCAGAATTGCTCTTAGCAGTGATAGAAAGCAATGGTCTGAAGTGTTTCATGGCACATCAAGATACCTCGCAGAAAATCATTACGCTAAATGGACAGACTATGTTGCCTGATGTCAGGTTTTGGACAACATATTTTTGTATAAGCCATTATATATAATACCAGAATTACTCAAATGGTATTTGATCATATTTGTTCTAATTGGCTGATCATGACTAGGTTGTCACTACCTCCTATGGTTGGGGAAATGTATGCGAGAGATGCAAGAGAGGTACATGCAAGGAACTGTATGGGGGCAGGGGGAAATAGCCAAAGAAAACAGTCTAGTATAGATATCAGCATTTTAACTTTGACATTATATATAAAGTTTCAGAAGAGACATTTTGCTTCATTAGTTGGTTAAATAACAGACAAAACTGCTATTTATTTTGTACACATCATGACCAAGTTCCTATTAAACATAACGTAAATAAAATCCTAGTCAGTACATCTCTCTAAAACATTCTCAAATCACTCTGCTCTTAGACAAGTAAAATAACTGATGCAAATTATAGTAAAAATAAAAATGTTAGTTGAATTCCTCCTTTTAGGGCATAGATGGTTAAAATGAAGGGCATCCTATTATACCTGTAATCGATCGTTAATCATGAAATACCTTAAAATTCCATGACTTAAATGGCTAATTCAAATAACTGAGCAAAGCTGAAACTAAAAATCAGTATTAGAGAATGTGCCTCACCTCACTGAGTTCAGGGAAGTTGTCCTGCTGGCAAAAGGGACACTGCCATAGTCCAGTCTCATCATTACGAATGGCCTGGTCATAACTTTCCCCTTGAGGCCGTCTGTGAGCGATGCCAATTACGACACTGGTGATTAGCTTACCTATGTACATATGACAAGGGAATAAGGACTTAATTAATTAATAAGGATTTTTTCAAATAATGCAAATCTCAAAACAGGTTTTTGATTTTAATCAATTTAAGACTATCAAGTCCATCACTGGCTCAGCGATATAGTGCCTACCGATATAGAAGGTCTCAGGGGTCTCCTTAGTGAGCAGGTTAAAGACCTCCTCTGTGTTGGGTGGTCTGTATGGGGCTCGTAGGTCTTTATACCTACAACTGAGCTCAGCACGGATATCATACAGTGTGATTCCCTTATTGCCGTAGCCCTGGTTTGACAAATAGGTATGGGGGGGGGGGGAGTGTCATCACTGCTTACACATGACAAGATTATAAAGATATGCACTGATACAGAATTTTTTTAAATAATACATCTGCTTATTTATGCAAATGTAATCAAATTGAAAGGAGCTGCAATGGATGCATTACACACAACAGACATCAACAAAAACCGGCAAAAATGCAAGGAATGTATTTCCTTCCAGGTCATGTATTTAAAAGATATTATTGATTCCCTTACACCCCAAAATCCTATCAACCCCTCAGTCTACTTGTGCATACAACTGCATTGGATTAATTATTTTTTCTGTGGTGATCAGATTATTTTTTTGCATGCAAACACACTTAATGAGCTGTAGGTTCTGTTGCTGACTCACCTGTCTCTCCAACTCCTCAGCAAATGCATCCAGGTCCAGGTCCTTTAGCCTCTCTGGGTTCTCCAGGATCTCCTCCAAAGCTCCTGCAGGATTTGCATCTTCTGCTGACTCATCATACTCCAGGGCATCCACTGCCATTTTACGAGCCCACTCGTACGTCTCAGGATGAACACGAGAGCCATCTAGAACCTCAATGTAGGAGTCGGTGCTAAAGGGTGAAATAAAAACAACTCAGTCTATTTTTCAGATCTTTACAGACAGGGAACAAAATTAGCACCTGCCAATGCTGTGTAGAGTTCTGTGTTGGCGAGTGAATGATGGAGGTTTCTGTGCCACTCTGCTATGTAAAATATGGGTGCTGTTCATCTTCGGAAATACTTCCGCAATGCAGACACAAAAGCGTATACTCGATTTTCGAGTATATCTCGCTGAACGCATACACACTATGACTTTATTGTAATACGGACTGTGCTGATGAAATGTCATTATAAATTTTTTTAAAAAAATGTGCAGACCATGCCCACGGACGTATAGGGGTGGGTATCCAAATAGTGTTTTTTTCCCCAGTTGTTCCCAATGAGGAGTGTGTGTATGCAGCAGCCTACAGAAAAAGTGCTGCACTCTGCCTTCAGTGTTTCAGAGCACTCTGCCTTTTTTGTGTGGCCAGACCGAATTGAAAATCTCTGAACTTTTCAGAAAACCAAACCATACCGTCGCTCCTTTTCAGGTAACTGATCATACAGCAGATAGAGTGGTAACATGTCAAGATATTGTTGTCATAGAAACAAAATTGATGTGCAGCGCGGGAACGCTTTTTTGATGAAGCACTAGAATGAACTGCACCTCAGCGCTTTTCTGCCAGGAAAACAAACAAACAAACAAACAAAAACGTGATATGGACACACGCCCTAAATGATATTCATACGGAAAGTAAAACTTGTCTTATTTCTTAAATTCACTCTGTATGTGGTGTACAATTAAAGGAAAATTACATATGAAGGTAGTATATTACTGATGCATGCAAATTACACTATGAAAAAAAAGCATTGCTTAATTTTGGAGGGTAAAAAATATGCCAGGCCAGCAACTTTGGCTGGTAGGCCAAAAAGTTAATTTTGTTTCCTGTTTACAGATAAAACCAGAGGAATATCTGGTGTAAGCAAGTGATAATTATGTCACCTGTCTCCGAGGGAAGCGGTGTCGATTTTGATAAATCCAGCACAGTTGATGAACACTTTAGGTCCCATGTGGCACATTGTGACCAACTGCGTCCGGTTTTCCAAACGAGTGTTGTTTTGTTTAAGAATCTGATGGAAAAATGAAAGGTCAATTTAGCATCTAACCACCATTTGAAGGCCAGAGAACCCATATCCTGTAGCACACATTTAATACTAGATATTAGAGAGAGCGCTTACCTTAAGCAGATGTGAGCCTTTTCTTGGTCCTAAGCCACAGACATATTGAACCAGGCTCTGCATGTAAGGATGAGCAATGGCCCTGTTCACATCTACACCAACTTCGTTGACACGATTAATAAACTCACAGTAAAGTGCGCTGAGCAGCTCTTCCTTCACTACATGCTCCTGGAAATTATTGCAATAACACAAGTTATGAGAACACTATTGAACTACTGTAGTACAACAGTTACCTACTCTTTATCACACCTATCACATGACAAGTCTGATACCGAATTTAAAAAAAAAAAATTACATGGATAAAGTTGCAGTGTATAGGATTTTTTTTTGATTGAGTCATACATGACAGACTTTGGGTACCTAAGTTGCTGTGATTTGCCCTGACAGTAATTAATGTACGATACATCAATAATCATCATGCCTCAACTTTAAGCATGAAAGAAGCCGATGACGGACAAGAGCTAGGAGCCAATCAGGGCAGACAAAGAGTAAGAATGTGTGGATATAAACAGTACTGAAAGTGAGAAAGGTATTATACTACAAGAGGTAAAAAGATGCAAAACTGATTATTTCCTTTTTTTTTTCTTGCCAATCAAGTAAAGGATTAATTTGTTGTCTAATTTTGTGATAGCCTTGTTAATGACACAGGAATGTCAGAGCTATTAGTTGTTTATTCATAGATGCCTGACAGAATGGTTCCACAACCAGAAAACAAAAGAAAAAAAAAATCCCACTAAAAACTCCAGTTGAAATGTAATGCACTGTACATATAGCAGGCGCTACTCATTTTGAATGCCACAGCCCGCTACACTACACACACTGGCTGAGGAGCGAGGTAGCTGGCAATTTATACTGTGTGTATTAATGTTCATGGATAACATATTTTCAGAATCAGGAAGACAAAAATGTGGAAAACAAACTAGAGCTAGCTCATACAGATGAGCTATATGAGCTCATCATATAGGTCAGGACAAACAATAAAATTTACCTTACAAAAAAGTACATTAATTTGAATGGAAAAACCCAAGAAAAAAAAATTACACACTTCTTAAACTTACTCTAGACATTTAATCCTGTAAAATCATGCAAGCCAAATGCTGTGGCCCCAAAAAAGGAAATATCATTAGAGGTTCATATCTGCAACCTAATTTTATTAAAAATGTAAAACACTGACTAGTAAGCTGTTAAATTCTATTCTCTCTGAGGTTTCTTCTCATACAGCTTGAAAAGAAATGGCAAATAAACACAAACAGAACTCTGCCAGACAATCAACTTCTCAGTTAGAGAAATCATTTCGTCCTCTGACTCAGTGTGACTATCACGTATTAATACATTCCAGATTACCAGTTTATAACTAATACAACACGCAAAATTCAGTCCAAAATATATTATATTACAAACTGTGTGGGAAAAATAATTCTCTCTTGCTCAGCAGTAAGCGCAATACCTGTAGCGGATGCAGTTTAAGGCACAGGATGTCCTCATCGCTACTGCACACCTGAGCAAACTCCACCAACGGGTCCTGAATCTTGCGAGCCACGGAAACAGCCTGGCGAAGAAGGGGAGGGTAGTCCCTAAAGTCTGCCTGCAAGAGAGAAATAACACGAGCAATGGATTTTCTGATTCCAAAAGGGATGTTTGAAATTCGTTTATGATGGATACCTATGGGTAGTGGAGCCAACGAAAAACATGCATTTTTGAAGAATGCAATCATGTATTCTTCAGTCAAACGTATTTGTAAATACTTGAATCAGTGAACTTATTCCTTTAAAGAGATGGGACTACTACATTATATACACTGCACATGGATACAACAAAACTACTGAAAAAGCATATGTAATTGGGTGGATTTTAGTTTACTCAAAAAGCTGTTACGCATGATTGATTATGTATTCACATGAAAATTAAATAGCATGCTTAAGACAAGATGAAGACCTGCAAAACTTGGGGTGTAATCATTTATAGTGGTTAGAGGAGTTAGGTTCTTATGAACAGCAAGTTTGACTGAGCTGAAATTTGGTGTACTGCATCGTTGTGCTACTCTTTAAGAGGACTTCTAATGATGATGATTTCTGGCTTACTTATAAAAAAAAAAAAGTCTGCAATCAGCCAATCCATTTTGAGGAAGCATTTAACATTGAGCTGCTGGCTCTAGCGTTCTGTGTAACTTAAGTCCCTTGCACACCAAGTCTGAAATTTTGGATGAAAAGATTCGCAAGAAATCATGCAGGTCATTAAATGTGTTCTTATTAGTCTTTACACACCAGGAATGAAATCGGTATGATTAAAAAAATTAATTCTGAACCGTCAAGTTTGTTGTGAAATTCTGCATGAGAAAATGATTACCTGACCAATCAAATGAGGGTTCCACACAACAGAATGACAAGCAGAAAAAGCAGACAAAATGGTTGAGCAGCTCATTAATTTTGTTGCTCAACATCCCATCCCTCAGCTTCAACTATTGACATATAATTATGAAACTCTCCGTTGTCATCTCTGTTCCAACAACGGGTGTACCCAAAACGTTCTCTTTCAAGAGCATGTCTATAATTATGATGTCTTCACTACTAGACGACTCCACCATTCACTCAGGACTCTACTGACAGTAGCAGCACGAAACCAGCATGAAATGAGCACAAAATAGAATGCAAAATATTAAAAAGATTAGCGTCTGACTCGGTGTGCATACTCTGTGTGGAAAATCTGGCACACAAATTTTTCGCATCACAATTTCATGTCGTATCCGGTGTGTAAAGGCTTTTAATAAGAACTGGCCACTGGATGCTCTTTTTGTGAAGGGTGCTTGGACCCCACAGTTTGCTGTACGTGCCTGAATCTACTGTGTTGCTCCTGTCCTGGATAAAACTATACAAAAACAGCTTTGCTTTATCCTAAGTTTTTGTTAGAGTGTAATGGTTCTGATTTAGAATTTGCATTATGTATTTGCATACATTCAATGTTTATTGACAGAATGCAACAAATGACTTTAGACTTCCATTATAAGTGTTTTGTTTTTAACAATTTCTGTTCTTTCTTTAGTGCAAGAAATTCCTGCCTGTGGTTATCACACATGCTACAGATGCGATGTATAGTGATTATGTTGAAAAAAATATTCCTTCTGAGTCACCTCAGACTTTCTGCTATTCATATACAGTGTGGCTAACTCGTTGTCCACCAGCTCGACTCCCACGGTGGGCAGAGACGAGTCTTGCTCCAACTCACTGACTGTGCGCTTGATGTCCTCCATCAGCATGTGAGCATCACTGCAAAGGATGAGAGATAAGACAAACACATACCAGCAATCACTGACAGCAGCAATGCCACCCATGCTGAGTAATGCACAATTAACTGAAATAAGTACAGGACAGTAATTATTGGCATTAATCTGCTAAGGTTTCAGACAAAGCAAGAAGAAATACCGATTTTCACCAGCAACAGCCACCACATGGGGTTTCTTACTGACAAGAAACTTCTTCAGGTTTTCAATGTCCTGAAGCTGTTGAGATGTAATATTGTTGAATTATTTTAAGAATGTTAATTCTGCCAACTATAAAGGCTGTAGTCATCTTTTACGAGTGATTCACCTTTTTCTCCCGTTCCTCCTCCCTCCATGCATTCCTCCTTTTTAAGAAGTAAGGAAGTCTGAGGAAATCCACAACCTCCCCTTCGCCACTGATTAAAGCACAGAATACAGGTGTGTCTCTGTGGAAACACACACCCACATGCAAAATATTCAAAATTTACTGAAAATTATATAATAGCCACAAGCATGGCAGCCAAGATTTTAGTTACAAGACCACACAAGGCCTGCAAGCTTGTTAACTATTAAATAGGAGTGGTAAGTACCTGCCAGAAGCAAAGGCCACTCCCAAGACACGGATGCCTTTGCCTTGAGTGTCATCCATTAAGTCATCATCCTCCTCCACCTGCTGATCTGGTCTATATGGAGCCACCTTCAGCGAGTTATATAGTTTCCTGCAGCATGACTGCATCACAGAGCAGAAACGTCACCACAACTCAAAATGGGGGGTTGAAAAAAAAACAAAAACAAAATTAATAAAAAAAAAAAAAAAAAAAGGTTATGTACTGCAGATCAGTTCTCACTGCACCAGTAGCCACCTGCAACTGCACTACCGATGGTTTCAGTTGTACTTGTTAAGTACTGAAGACTGCACTCAGTGCTACTCAAAGGTATGGCTAGTAGCATTGTTCATTGCTAATTGGTTACTCAATCACATCATGAAAATTAAGGAAATTAAATTATGGAACAAGGAGGAGATGCAGTGCTGATTTGAGATCTCAGCCAGTATGACATGTTTAATCATGCAGCCAATCAAAGAAAAGCACAAAATGAATCCAGGAAATTCTTCCATATTGGACTTACGGATGGTACAAACACACTGTGATTGAGCCACTTTTCCTATCATTACTATGACTGTTCCAGCCACCTCAAGTTGATGGAAAATAAAACAGAACCCTATGTTCCAATAGCTCTTGTGTGGGACAGTTCTTGTTTTTGAATGTCCAGTGGAAAAACATCCTATATCGCATGGAAAGCATTTTAGACTGACCTTGATGATATTTTCCTTGGCCTCAGCAATAAGTTTATTCTTCAGCTCCTTGGCCATCTGAGGATAAAGGAACTGCTGTAGGGCACGTTCGATGGCCAGTGTTCTCTGTTTATTCCATTCTTGCACCTGGTGACTGAACTCATCTCTGTAGTAGAACTGCTTTATCTCATCAAAGTAGGTCTGATCACCTGCATAGCTGCAAAGGAAGGAACAAAAAAAAAAAGGGAAAAAAAGAGAAAATTAAGTGTACTGAACTGCTTTCCTGGATTACAGCACTGCATTAGAATAATTTTGAATGAACTGCTAAATCAAGCAAGTCTTGAAAATCGTCAAGAAGTGTGTAGGATTTAGACACAGAGCAGATGGTTCTGTGTAACAGTTTTACCCTTTAACTCCAACCAAGTCAATGCTAATGTCGATAGTGAGTAGTCCCTCGTCTTCTGCCAAGCACATCTTCAGGAATTGATCTCCACTTAGCTCTTTAACAGGCTTGTTCTTTAAGTATTTGAAGGAATATGCATAGTGTGCCTCATCTACATCCTGGAACACAGGAGAATGATTGCTTAAATATCTAGTCAACAAAAGCAACAATGTTCTGTTTGATATTCACGCACTGTTAAGCACATCATACTAAAAATCATTTTAGAAAACAATATTAAAATCAAAACTTATGGTAAATTCCATTTGAACTGGAAAGCTGGAATTTCCAAGTTCCTGGTCAGAAATTTCAACTTGAATGCCCCCTGAAGTCAGAAGAACCTCAAAATCCATGATGGCTACTCCATGCATTAATAGAAAGTGAAAGCTGTAGTAATATACTGTTTATTAGCACTTCTGCCTTATTTATGTCTCATTAAATCAGTCATACACACAGTACTGTCCATCTTCTATCTGTGGACATGTTGCTACAGCGTTTGTATGTGCAAAATTCTATGTAATGCGTTATCAACTGGTAGTGCTAACAATGGCGACAGGCACAACAAAGCTTTTCCTCCAGCATTCATCTTGATTTTCCGACTTGTTGTACTGGAATGAAAAATGCTGAAAAAGTTGATGGTGGCTAAAACAGAAAGGTGTCAGCATTAACTTTTTCAGCAGTTTGTGCTACAGTA
>JAOTRR010000022.1:14267964-14281453 GCA_028570945.1 Gogo arcuatus
GTTCAGTGTTCTTCAGTGGCCTTCCCAGTCACTGGATCTGAATCCAATAGAACACCATTGGGATGAGGTACAACAGGATATTAGCAGCAAGAAAGTGCAGCTGAAAAATCTGCAGGAATTGTGTGATGCAATCATGTCAATGTGGACCAGAATCTCAAGGGAATGTTTCCAACATCTTGTAGAATCCATGTCATGAAAATTTGAAGCTGCTTTGAGAGTAAAGGGAGGCCCTATCCAGAAGTAGTACTTACCCAGTAAGTGCTCGGTGAGTGTGTAACTATGTTCTCAAACTTTCTGTAATCTGGGACTCCTTTAACTGTAAAATAAATTCCAAGGGTTCTTATAAAACCTATATGTTTATTTCAGATTTATTTCAACATGATTTAAATGTATACTATAATATTTTGTCTATTTATTAGAGCTATAGAGTTTTTTCATGACCTTTCCATTCACAAAACATGCTAGATTAATGCTAAAGTTATTTTACAGACTTGTTTTGGATTTGGATTAAACTCATTCAACTCAAGTGAGCAGTCAAACATACTAATAACTATATGAACTCAATATGAGAAAGAAAGAAAGAAAATCAAGGAAGGAAGAAAATCAAGGAAGGAAGAAAAAAGCAAATACAAGAGAAAGGAAGGAAGAAGAGTCTGCACTGTAGTTGATACAAGGTATTTATTTTAACATTCACTGTATAGGTCATTTACTCAAATACAAATGATACGTTCATATTTCTTACAAGTTTTGTTTTTCTTATTTAAAAATCATATTGCTATAATTTTGTCAATCCATAACCTGCATGCAAAGTGTATACCATTATGCATATCTGCAAGCCCTCCTATACTTCTTAAAAATAAAATGCATCATATACATAAGAATAAATACATCATACAAATTTCTTCTGAACATTCCACTTGGCATGCTAAAAGAGAGGATTCCGGATTGAGAGCAAACTATCCCACTGAGCCCACTGTCCCCTTAACCAGATAAAAAAAAATCCCAAAGTATAATAAAAACCTAGGGAAAAAAACCCAAATAATTCATAAGCAAAATAAAAACTGTAATAAATTGTAGTAAACAAAATTATTTCAAAAACCTATACAGTCAAAAAAAAAGAGCTAAAAGTAGTCTTTTACTAAGTGTTTGTAACTGAAAACACTGACAGAAGTAGATTTAGTAGTAACGAGATGATTACAATGAATGATTGGGGCATAAACAAACTATTGCACTTGGAGTTTTGGCACATTCAGTCCACTACATGGCATCAACATGAATGGGACACGACAGAAGCATAGACCTTATCATAATTTTTTTTTCTTCCTATGGACAGAACATTGCATATATTTTCAGTTGTATTTTTAACTGAAAATCATTTTTTAATTTTAAATGGTTTTAATTCTTTTAAATGTAGGTCATTTTAAGTAGACTACCATGATCAATGTTTATTTTTTTAAATCCCCTTTTAAAAAAAACAGATTGCAAATTGACAAGGCTCACTAGATGGAGCTACTGACCGCTTATTCATTTAACAGTGGCGTGCAACTCTTCTCAGACAAAACCATTGTACATTAACAATCCAGTCTAGGAAAGATATGACTATTCTAAACAATACAATTTTAGACCAGTTTTGATGTGACATAATGTGATTCAGAATTGTACGGAAACAGTTGGATAGCCTTGTTTCCTTCAAAGGAACTGACATGCACAGAGGCCACACCTTCTTCACTGGGACTGGAACGTTTCTACATAAGATTGTAATTGTAATAAAAAAAGAGATGGTATTGAAATTTTCTGTATTCATTTGCCATTGCCTCCTGACTCTTGCTGGATTCTCATAGTTTGGCATCAGTGCAGTCCTATCTTGGATATTCAGTAAATCTTTACACCTCTAAACATTTATCTGACCCTATTTCTTCAAGCTTATACCACAGTACTATTGAAGTCTCCAATCTTAGGGGTCATTCTTTCATTTTCTTTACTGTTTATCCATTGCGGGTGAGCTGGAGCCAATCCCAGCCGACACTGGGCAGGATACACCCTGGGCAGGTCACCAGTCCATCACAGGGCTAGCAGAGAGACAGACACCTATTAACACTCACATTTACACCAGTTGACCAAATCTACATATCTTTGGACTGTGGGAGGAAACTGGAGCACCTGGAGGAATCCCACACAGGCATGAGGAGAACATGCAAGCTCCACACAGAAAGGCCCCAGTTGACAAGCAGGTTTGAACCTAGAACCTGCTTACTGTGAGGCAACAGTGCAAACCACTGCACCACCATGCTGCCCTCTTGTTGCTCAGAAGGTATTAATTGATTCATTTTCTCTAACAGCAGGTCCGACAATAGTATCAGCTGCAAGACAAATCACAGGTTTTTATTAATGCACTCCTTTCTAACTCATTACTGTTTCTATAGTAACAACTTACACACGGACTTGCATGGCAGATGGTCCACATAAACAGATCAGGAGTGTGTGACGGGACATTTATTTAACATTTTTTGGACGGAGTCTCCAGTGTCAGCACTTTGTAACAGTCAG
The DNA here is from genome assembly GCA_028570945.1 of Gogo arcuatus. Classification (NCBI taxonomy): domain Eukaryota; kingdom Metazoa; phylum Chordata; class Actinopteri; order Siluriformes; family Anchariidae; genus Gogo; species Gogo arcuatus. The sequence continues at coordinate 14,270,512 of JAOTRR010000022.1, forward strand.
AGGTACAGCTGTAACTAAGTTTTCCAACAGGAGGGAGGGATTTGCGGTTTCTCAGTAACAAATAGCATTTTTGTTTTTTTATTAACAAAAAGAAAGTGAAAAAGAGGCTTGTGAGGGAAGGAATAACAGGAACTAACTTGTTTTGTAACTATAAATGAATAAGCAGTACGGTATGTTGTTCCTTAATAAATAAAAATTGTAATGGCAAAGTGCTGTAGTATAAGAGGAATAAGACACTTCAGAACATGCTGTTACTGGAAAATAATTAGCTTCAGGGTGGTAATGCCAATCAATATAATCAATCCCATCACTGATTATTTTCCTATAACATGATGCCTTGGTGTGTTTTATTCCTTACATAAATAACCAATAATGGCCCATTTCGTTGAATTATCTCATAAATTCTTTTCTAACATGAGAGATAACAGGAAGACAGCTGATTGCTTCCAAGAAAATAAACCCCAGCAAACCCAGTGCTTTACACATATGTGTAGAAACAGTTCCTGACATGCATGGACAAGACATTCAGGTATGCATCCAACAGACAGTTCTGCTATACAGCATTATATACATAGACAAGCATGCAGTGCTATATGAGAAAACATGACTTTGCTACACTACTACACATAAACAGAGTGAACAGGCAAATGGAATACTGACACATTTAAATATATTCAAAAACAGTTATAGTATTTTCACTACAGAGAAAGGGTTACATACAATAACAGGAGATAAAAAGACAAGGTTAAGAGACAGACCAGTTGATTTCAGGTGCACTTAAATGCTGCATTGACTGAGCCTGAGTCTGAACTGAATGAGTAATCAAAAATGGACCAAAAACAGTCCAAAAACTTGTCATAGACACTTCTGCAGAAGTGAATCACTGTACTGGTAATCAGACAGAATGTTTATCAGACCTTTAGAAGACCTCATACTTGTTTTTGATCAGAAAGAATGACTTTACCCCTGATATGTCTTCACATTGTTCCAAGTATGACTAGCAATTACTAATATAGCTATTAACTTTATTATAGCTACACATAGTTTTCCACTTACAGGTATTGGCAATTACCAATGTGTTTAATTATTTACCATATTTTCCAGACTATAAAATGCCCTCTACCAGGTAGCTGGATGTTTTGCATTAAAGGTGGGCTCAGGGGTTTATAAATCAAGACACTAATATCTGTCAAAATTCTCCTCCTATTCAATTAAATATCTGCTCAGAGGAGAAACACTTGGTCTCTGTAAATGAGAGAAAATTCAAATGATGTGGACCACCAACATCCAACCAATCAGGATAAGGAGGCATTTCTGCCTGTCTGTCAATCATGTTGCCTGTATGCCCTAAATCTTCATGATTGCAAAGACACAATAAAATAAATATTGTCTGGCAGAAGGTTTCCCGTTGAACTGTTGGTGCTCTTGGTGACTTAAAATCAAATAACAACTGAACTGCATAGAAAAAGATTAAAATAACACATCTGCTGTTTGTTAACCTGACCACCTACGTACTGTATGTAGCTCGGTATCGGAAATGATACGAATATATCATTTGAATTCCATATTTACTTCATAGACATACCTTTTTATTCCAGAGCAACTTATTGTCTGGAAAATATGGTATCATCCTTCAATCACTGTGCTTTGCTACAGCTTGTGTGACTCCATTTTTAATCAAGAAAAGGTCTCTCAGTAGCAAAAGCTAATGCTGTTATTTGGACTGAAGCAAGTTTACATGCACATGCTCAAATACAGACAATGAACTGAAATTAATGGGAGATACTGGTGAGTGACATCTTCCTCATGACTCCTGTTTCAGGTGGAGTCTGAGTTGATGAGAAGATGAGAGAGAAACACACAAATACAAGAGGGGGCCAAAATCTTATTGCATTAAAGGGGCACCAGAGAGGAGCCCTTGTGTCTTCCTGTCAGAGAGATAAAGGGAGGGTAAACAACTGTTATTAGAGTTTGATCATGTCAGTTTGTGACTTTTATTCCATCCATATGTTGGCTCCAGTTCTTCTGAGAAAGTAGTACTTCATTATATGCTTTAAAGCTGGATGCATAGAAGTCTTTAGAGTGCATTATATCCAGAGAGTAGTGGGCTGGTGTCTTCTGCACAGTGGGACGCTTGCTCACTGCAAGCCCAATTATAAAGCAATAAACATCAACAACATACAGTATTTAGTTGTTTGTTGATATGTCTTGTTTGGCTAGATAAGTGGAGCAGAGGTAATATCACTCAGGGGTCACAGTGGACGGAGCTAGTCCATACCCTTACGTAACATCTGGTTGGCTGCAATGAGCATGACGCTGATGATGAAGGCTATTGCGAAAGCACAGATGAGGCTCTTGCGGACGCACGTTTGCCGATTCTTCCCTTTAGAGTGCACTAAAGATGTCACACAGAAAAGAAACAAATGTGTGGCTGGAATCTGATTGTGAAAACAGACAGTTGGACTTGGTGAAGAGACCACATATCATTGTATCAAGTTTGCTTTGGGACTAGTGGTTGTAACACTCCTGTTTATTACCCAAGTTTTTTCCACAGAAGTGGACTTGTGAACCAATCACATTCCTTCCTAGCCGCTCAGGTTAGCTCTGATTGGCTACTGATTAGTCAGAGAAGAAAAAGGCTATTTAAATGCAACAGAATTATCAGCCATAGGTGCAAATACTTAAACTGAGAATAGATGTTTATGTACAAACGCCGTCAGATGATGTTAAAAGAAATGTGAAATCATTCTAAATATCAGTGATGTCATGTTTCAGACTTGATCGATGTTTATAGTAGGAATGTTACTGAATATGAATATATTATTCAGAATGGACAGATAATGTGCTCTAAACTGATACAAATACAGACATGAATAAAAGAAGCACTACTTATTTATGTTTGTTTGTTTTTAAGAAAGCTTTAGGCCACACCCACGTAAGGTTTAAATATGATAAACCAATACAGATACAAACAGTGGCATTGGATTACATGCTAAGCTCATCTGTTGCTGTGACCAGCATTTTTTCATTCGGCATTAAAAACGCATGTTGATCGATGCAAAAACAACTGTTCTGAAAGCACTTTTCATCTTTTCTGTTTGGATTGACCCTACATATGACTGCTATGGGTGTGTTCTCCTTTGAATTGCCCTGTATAATACTGTATTCCTCAGTTCAGACCACAGCCTAGCATTCTAGATGAAGGTTTTTATCACCTGGTAACAGCTACTTAATTTTACTGCGTCTCTTACCTGTGGGCAAGCTAAAAGACCTTTGATGCTTTCTTATCTGTGAGGCTGAAAAAAGTAAAAGACTCTCCTGAGCTCTGAGAGTGGGGCTGGAAGTGTATCTCCAAATCCACTTGTAATTTACCTATCTGATGAAGGAATCAGATTTGGGCCTCCCATTCACTCTCACCAGGGGATTTTCTTTCATTCCCATCTGATTCTTTTTTTTTTCCCCCTCTACTTCTCCAATATGGAGCCATATAAAGGAAAACCAGAGCTACTTATGTGTCATTGTGAGGAAATAAATCACATTATGCTTCTTTCCCTTCATTTGCCTGTCTGATCTCTGTCTTCCTGCCACATTCACCCTAGTTTACGTCTTATTCATCTACTGTAATGTTCAGAGTGGAACCAAAGGCCATTCTCCTCTAGCACATTGCAAATCTGATTGAATGAATGAATGAATATAAATGAAAAAAAGCAGTATTCTGAGTAAAGAGGGAGGAATGAACAGTGCCAGATGAGTGTGTAAAACAGGAAATTATAGGCCATAACACCTATGGCACTACTGCATGGCGTAAACATCAGAGTTTGAATGTAAAAATCTTTAATCTTCACTTTCTCTTTTGTGTGCATATACTTTTTGTTCTATTTGACCCATTCGTTTTAGTCAACCTTGAGAAAGTTAAAAAAAAAAAGGCCGACTCTATTTCGCTCAAGCTAAGCGGAAAGGCAGTTACCTGTTGATTTCTGAATTATGTTACATGATTAGTTAATAATGCACTTTATTTATCATGCTTGTAGTATATTATTAAAGAGTAATGTTGAACTAACATTAGGTGTTGATTCTAGCCATCTAAAGAGCTTGTAGCTTAACCTGATCAGCTAACGTTATTGCAGCTAGCAAACTGATTTGACTAGCAACATGTAGTTACAGGTAGTCTAGATTTAAAAAAATAGATTTGTTGTTTACAGCCCTCAAAAACACTCACATTTATGTGTTCTCACATATAAATGCTAACTCATTTCTAGCACATGTTAGCCTGTTATAAACATGTTGTATAGCTCTTATGCAAGTTAAAGTCTGGTAGCGTAGCATCTTGTGAGCGCTAAATATAATGGCTGATTGAGTTTATAGGAAAAGCTAAAATGTCCTCTTCAGGTGCTCTGAGGTCAGTTGAGAACCGGTAATCAAATTGCAAAATGGTTAGCCTTGGAATGAACATTTTTCCGCATAGCAGACTTCATTCTACCACCATGTTATCAGGACGTCTGGAGATGAGAGGCTATGTGAGAGGTAAAAGAACAAATGTTTCTGAAACTAGCTAGCTAGTTACAACCACAATCATTTACATTCCTATTACCAGTGTTTGATTTGCAGCACTTTCTTTTGTGCTGAAGCCATAGGCAAGAAATATGATCCAAAATCAGCCAGCGATCCTATGAAACCAGTGAAATACTCTATCTTGCCAGCAGACTTTACCACTCACCTCCTTCAAATACAGTCTGGCAATTTCCTGAGTTGTCCTTCAGGCTCTCCTCCTCATTCACAATGATGCTTTCAATGTCCTTCATTGTCAGATGGTCCCGAAAGGCATGGAACAGGACTTGTTTCAGCTCCTCCAGAGACATCTGCTGCATGTCAAACTGCAGGGAGAGAGCACAGGCGACTGACATTACATCTCTCAGTAGAGAGACTGCACGACAATGGCTAAAAAGATCATCACGATTATTTTGCTTAACACTGAAATTATGATGATTTCTCACAATCTATCCCATTTTATTATTTCAAATCAATAGGAAATAGCTTTTCTATCACAATGTTACCTACATTATAAGCCTGCGTTCTTGTATAAATCTCCATCGCACTGCTCCTTCATTACACTAACTAAGAGTACCTTCTAAATAATAAATATATAAATATAGTTAGCTGACATTAGCCTAACCCATCAACACTGACATTGATTACTCCTAAGAAATTGAGTGGTTGGCACAGTGGGCATCATGGGCACATCACTGCTTCAACATCCCTGATTCAATTCTGAGCATGTGTTATGGTCTGTTTCCCAAAAACCTGCTGACAGGCAACTCTAAATCTGCCCCTAGGTGTGAATGTATGTGTGAATTGTGGCTTTGATACAATGGCATCCCATTCAGAGTGAATTCCTGCCTTGTGCCCAGTGTTCCTGTTTTTGCCTATGGATCCACCGTGACCCTGACCAGGTTGGAGTACTTACTGAAGATGAATGAATGTATGAATAATTGAAGAAACACTCAAAATATGATTAATAGTACAGCCTTACGAGAATATACAGCAACATGCTGGTATAGATCCTGGGAATCAGATTTGCAGTAGGTACCTATTAAAGGCTTAAACCTATCAAGCCAAAATTCATTCTGAAAATTATGAAATAAAAAAGATACTGTGAAATGAAGTATCCTAGTTACATAAAATAATGGACAAGGATGAGGCAGAGACGGATGCAATGCAATATGGAGCTGTACTTCGATACTGGGACACCTCAATAAGAGTTGTTGCATAGAAATGAAAAGCTTATAAAAAAGGGACAAACCGAAGAAACTGAAAGTTTTTTTTCACTTTACTTCCCAACTGATTTACGATGTCAGTCGACCAGTCAACATTTTAGTACACTACACCTATGGGAACATATTCTCCTGGATGTCTGTCATCACAACCTCTGCTCTATCCACACACTCTCAAAGTCCATCACAAACTGGCTTTCTAAGAAGAATAAACATTACAGGTGTTTAAATGCAGATACAAATTGCATTAGAGACAGATACATAGTCTATATGTAAAACAAATGAAAAATTGCATTTCGGTCTCATAAAGGTTGAAGAGAAGAGACGTAATGGTGGGACAATTTGAAAAGATTTTGCAATGCTTCAGTACTTTATTACCAGAGAGAAACAGACCAGAACAGTTCAGCATTCACCCAAAGATCTCACAAAATCCTTGTGCCAGCCTTGCAGTGATTTTTTTGGATGTTCTGTCCCCAGGCAATTGAGAACAGAGTCAAAAAGAGTGTGTTTTCTATGGTCTTTATTATCCACTAGCTTTTACTAATGCATTTACTAATCCCTTCTCACACTTTCTGAAGCTTATATAAAGCATGCAAAAGAATCATGCACTGAATCCTTAAACACTAAAGCACAGAGAAACAAAAGGTCCTCAGAGCAGCGCTTAGAATCTGTGCAGTAATTACAAAATATTGCAAACAAAGCAATGCAGAGCAACAATCTGATGAAATATATTATTCTTGGGAAATCAGTGTTTTTTATTATGTCATATATAATTTTTTTATTCAACTAGACGCTTTTTATTTAGCTATGCACACATGCTGCATTCAAATTTGAAATGAACTAGATTACATTTATTACATTTTTATCTCATTCATTAGCTCGCCATGAACATTCACATCAGCCCAACACATTATGGGTCGAATCTAGTCTATATAACCACAAAGCATACTTTATAGTCTGCATATCTCAGCCTTACACCTAGTCCTGTCCTTATCCCATCATTTCACAAGTCCAATCATGTACTAAATTTAACTCTAATCTTATCCAGTAATACCATAAAGCTAAACATATTGTAAACCCATGAGACTTTTTTTGGTTTTCACAATACAAAACATATACAAAATTAAACACAATATGGTATGCTGTTATAGGAAAATAATCAACGTATTAACGAATTAATAATAAAACACTTTATGGATTATGTGCAGCATGCATAATATAAGTCCCTGCGAATGAGTTGTTACCATAGAAACAACAATATATCAGAATGATTTCTGTCACATTATTCACCTTCGATCCTGAGCTTGGTTTACTGTCTGTCTATCTGTCTGTGCTGTCCAAGTGCTGCCTGTTCTTCCTGTGACTGTGTTGATTTCCTGTAAGTTCTCCAATTTACTCCTACCTCCCAAAAAACCCCTATCACTAGGTGGATTGGCTACAATGTGTGGCACCATATGACAGACCAGCATCCCATCCAGGATGTATTCCCAACTCATGCATCATATTCCCAGGCCTTGTCTAGGCTACGGGTCCACCACAAATAAATGAATGTTAGTCACATTGTCAAATAAATACATATAAATATAACCTACTCATAACCAACTAGTGCATCTACTAACCAGAAACCAAACTTAACACTAACGTCTGCCTTAGCGAATCATTATGCAAACTGTACATCTTACTTGAAACAACCTTAACCAGACCTTTTTTAAGACTTTGCAAATCAGGTTTGAAATCTAGAGCAGTATATACAACAAGTGCATGCAGAGTGATGAACCTAGAAGCACCTGCAGCTTTGCCGCTCCCTCTCTGACAGACTCAGTGCTCTAACGCAGGACTGGCCTCATGGGATACAGCTAAGGTCCGACTTCATTTTGATGTAGAAAGCTGAATGAGGATACTTTGCATTTTGGAACGATGTGGCATAGTTGTAGATTTGTTTAAATTCGTGTAGTTTTGAGAGAGAGCTAGTCAGCAATAAATTGACAGATGACATGTGTTGGTAGAAAATTAAAGGGAAAAAAAAAACAAAACAGGACTCCATACCTTATAAGTGATCTCAATGAAATGTAACCTACATTTTGAATGGTGAAAGAACTCACTCATCATATGTACATTAGAGCCCAGTGAAAATCTTTCTCTGCATTTAACACATCTGGAAATGTGTTATGGAAATGACAGTGCCCAGGGAGCAGTTGGGGGTTAAGTATCTTGCTCAAGGGCACTTCAGCCATTCCTGCTGGTCCAGGGAATCAAACCAGCAACCTTTCAGTCCCAAAGCTGCTTCCCTAACCTTTAGGCCATAGCTTCCTCACATGCACCAACAAGCTGCTCACAGCTTGCTTAATAATAACTCACATTCTGATACCTTAATTAAGATCATTTTCATGAATTTTGATGTATCAGACAAAACCCTGACACTGGCCTTTGTGCACTTTTCTCTGTATGCAAGTATAAGGAATGAAACAACGGTGCATGTTGTTATAGGAAAATAATCAAAGACAGGGTGGTGTCCAGACACAAAAGGGAGTTAAGGTTACCTCGGTAACAGTAACTCCAAAGTTTATTATTTTCCCACATCCCACAGTGCTTTATTCCTCTTATCCCAAAACAATTTTTTAATAATTATATATATTTTTTTATTAAAGACTGACACATGAAACAAGTTAACTCCTCTTATCACTTACAGTATAGTAAACAGTCCTTCCTTCACTTTCTCTCTCTGCAACACTGTCAGTCCTTAGACTTTCCCATGATGGAAAAACAAAAGCTACAGCTTGACCTCTAACTGTTACAAAGCACTAATGATAAATAAAAGCCTCTGCAGGGAAAACTTCACCACATACATGATCAGACATTTTTATTTGTTAAAGAACAGCATGTATTTTAAGCCATTTATTATTAGACTTAGATTATGTGGAGTGACTGGCATTCATGTCCCTGTGAATTAGCCATTATTATCAAACCGATAATGTATTAGAACAAGTGCATTAATATAAAACCTGTGATTCGCCTTGCAGCCAGAACTGCTGTCGGAACTACCGTTATAGAAAACGAAACACCTTCTGACCAATCAGAGTCAAGAATTCAACATGTTATGGTTATAAATATCAATAAAGTATATAAGATAGAAAAGTCCATGCAGTTCTTTTTGTTTAGGACTAGTGTGGTTATTTCATAGAATTTCTGTTGCTTTGAAAACACATAAGCCAAAACAGAGCTGAACTTGTTCAAATTAAATTAGACACAGTCCTCCTGTGCTGAAAGACAATGAAGCAATCATTCACAAGCTCAAACTCAGGATTCTTTTCACACGTCTTTTCGCAGTTATTTTATAGGCTACCAGGTTCCCAAGCCAAATGTAATACACAGTGAAATCAATAGTTTGATTATAGGAGGCTGTCTGTAATGTATACTGTATGTCCAGGCAGGACTGTAGTCCGTGCAGCACATGTAGCTGACAGCACTCTCATTATTCACATTTCTTTTTACATATTGTGCCACTGTTCACTGCAGATCACTGATCCAACATAAGTGCTCAGCAATGAGTGGATTTACACTTCAATTACCTGCCTAAATGAAAACACCCCAACAAATTGATTTTAGAGGCCAAAGTGAAGATCAACAAGCAACAAAGAGAGATACAGAAGGACATAATAGAAAGGTAGCACCAAGATGGCTTAGCACATGAGTCTAGCTTAGAGCTAGCTCTGTCCTTTTTTGCCCTCTAGTTTAAAATTAAAATTTAAGTTGGATGCTATTTGTGCAGTTTCCTGGGACAATCCTTCACATGGTAAAATTTTGACATTTTCTACCACGTATATCTAGTTCTAAAAACTACAGGCTTTTCTGAACTGAAATATGTAGGCGCATTTTAAAGAAATACTGTAGTTACCCCTGAAAGTGAAAAGTGAAAAAGTTTAAAGATTGCATTCATACCACAGCACAGGAACACTGTGGACATTTTGACAATTGGTTACAAACCAAATTCTTTAGGCTTATGTTTATTTCACATATTTGCATGTGTATCTTACGTGTATTCAGAGGATTAAAAGCAACATCTACTAGAAGGCACATCAGAGCCAAAACATCCCTGTTCCAAGTGGAACTGTACAATGTTTAGCGATTTCAGGCACAGCGACGTTAACACATTTTGCCACATGGCTCCGGCAAAATTTAGGTTAGTTTTTTGTTTTTTCGTTTTTTTCCCGTGAGAAACGTTTCAGCTAGCAGGCATGCCCCACAGCCCAGACATCTGAAGAATACAAGATACTGCTGTCACATGCAAGGAGTGACCAGATATTCCTGCAGCTCTCTTTAAAACTTTCCACTGTCATCATGATTGTTGTCATGAGCTCATATCAAAAGCTCTGACCTTACATTCAAGTATTTAATAATCTAGAAAATCCAAAAGACTGGTATGCAGAACAGACCTTATCGTAGCTTTAAAGGCTACATGAGAGGTTTTTAAAATTCAAACACTAAATGTAATAGGAAAACCAGTACCTAATAACTGTATAGAATAGTACGTAAATAAGTGATTTGTGATACCAGGCTAGTTTGTTTCGTCAGTGGTGGACACATTGTCACATGATGCTATATTTTCGGATATGTGCGGCAGCCATCTTGCGTAGTTAAAATCAAGTACAATTTAGCAGTCACCTAGCAAGGTTTAAGACATTTTTAGACAGACTAACTGTTTTTACCACCAATCTATGCAGAAGCCATGTTTCACGCATATGAAAACCTGTTAAAATTTATGTTGGCTCATCAAAAAACTTAACTTGAGTATTAAATGGACAGAAGAATTATTCTCAAGTTCTGGAGAAAGGCAAAGCGCCATCAGTGAAATAGTGGTTTACAATTCTGACAAATCTGTAAATTACAATTAGAAAATTTGGTAGGTTTTCAAGGACAATCATAGGGAATTTGATAAGATTTGGAATATGATATGGCTAAGACTTCTTGTTTTTCATTCTTAAAATCTGCTCATGCCAATGGTCTAATCATTTTCTTCTTAGTTATAGGTAAGGTATAGGAAGCAGACAGGGCATGGGAGGGAAAGTGAGTTTAGTTTGTGGTTTAGTAGCGGAGCTCCCTGTGGGTGAAGCGCGCAGAGTGAAGCTCCATACTTAAGAGAATATGGTAATGCATCGACCTGATTTTTGATG
>JAOTRR010000022.1:14579503-14607977 GCA_028570945.1 Gogo arcuatus
AGGGATTTCACCATCAACAATCCATAATATCATCAAAAGATTCAGAGAATCCAGAAAAATCTCTGCACGTAAGGGGCAAGGCCAAAAATTAACATTGAACGACTGTGACCTTCGATCCCTCAGGTGGCACTGTATTAAAAACCAGTATGAGCGTACCAAGAACATTACTACATGGGCTCTGGAACACTTCAGAAAAATGTTGTCAGTAAACACAGTTCGTTGCTGCATCTACCATGCAAAATGAAAGCCATATATCAACAACATCCAGAAACACCGCTGAATTCTCTGGGCCTGAACTCATCTGAGATGGACTGACAGAAAGTGTAAAAGTGTGCTGTGGTCTGATGAGTCCACATTTCGAATTGCTTTTGGAAATCATGGATGTTGTGTCCTCCAGGCTAAAGAGAAAAGGACCACCCAGACTGTTACCAGCACAAAGTTCAAAAGCCAGCATCTGTGATGGTATGGGGGTGTGTTAGTGCCTATAGCATGGATAACTTGCACATCTGTGAAGGCACCATTAATGCAGAAAGGTACATGCAGGTTTTGTAGCAAAAATGCTGCCAGCTAGATGATGTCTTTTTCAGGGATGTTCCTGCTTATTCCAGTAAGGCAATGCCAAGCCACATTCTGCACGTTACAGCAGTGTGGTTTCATGGTAAAAGAGTGTGGGTGCTAAACTGACCTGCCTGCCTCCCATTGAAAATGTATGGTCCATTATGAAGTGCAAAATATGACAACTGAAACCCTGGACTTTTGAGCAAATGAAGTCATATATCAAGCAAGAATGGGGAAAGAATTTCACATTCAGAATATCAACAGTTAGTGTCCTCAGTTCTCAAATGCTTACTGAGTGTTGTTAAAAGAAAAGGTGATGTAACACAGTGGTAAACATGCCCCTGTCCAAACTTTTTTGGAACATGTTGCAGGGAAATCTCAACCCTGCAGTGACATTAAGGTGTTTCCACTTGATAAATTATCACAAAGCACACACACACACTCGTACATTATTATTATTATTATTATTATTATTATTATTATTATTGTACTAGTAGTAGTAGTAGTAGTAGTAGTAGTAGTAGTAGTAGTAGTAGTAGTAGTTGCAGTCTCCAGCTTGGAGTAGATGACCTCACTCATGGCTAGTGCTGGCACAACAGAGGCCTTGTGGGTAGAGCAGCAGATGGAAGTAGGTGGGAGGCAGTGGACATGTGACTTACAGGGTAAAACAAGCCTTCAGCCCTTCTCCTCTCTCAGCTTGGCTACCCTTTCTGTACTTTTGACTGAGGTCTGTCTTTTACGGCAACTTCAGTTGCTTGTTTAGTGAGTAATTTTTTTTATCAGCTTTCTGAGATGAAAATGATTTGCTACAACAACATGCAATAGGAGAATCCCATAATTCAATATACTCAAGACACTACATCAGTGGCTGGTTTGTTTTAATGTAATAGTAATTACTTAAGCACTCATCATTATTTATGATTAAAAAACAACAACTAGGAAGACAAACAAACAACTTAAAAGGCACGAATTGCAGAAATGTCACCCATGATTCCATATTTAGAGGTAAAATGTTAAAAAATGGTATCTGGAATGTTAAAACAAGGGTATCACTGTCTATTTTTGTGAGAATACAGAGGCCAGGTCAAAGACACAGTAATTTCCTCTCCACCCCCTCATACAGCACACTGTCAGGCTTTTAGAAACATCATCAATGAGCTACCTCTAGCAGCAATGAATGATGAACAAATCTCTGCCATTGACTGCAGTGATTATATGGTGGCTGAAGAAAAGGCTGTCATGTAGTTGTGTAATTGTAAATGGTGCCACTTCACCCTTCCAAATAACTTCGTTCTGAATTTGCTGACTAAGATGTCATACTTGCTTGATCCTATTTCCGTAACAGGCAGCACGGCAGTGTACTGCTCAATTGTAAAGAAAGTCTGGGATGGTGGTTCTGTTAAACACACACACACACACACATGCAGGATAAGAGTCAGGTCAGGTCAGGTTTATTTATCTAGTCCAAAATTGCGAAATGTAGGCTTTACAGATGTAAAGGCCATTAACCCCTTCAAACTTTATTTTTTACTAGTTATTACACAAAACCCTAACAAATAAGCCTAAATAATGTGGACAAAATATTATTACATTGAATGTTTTTTGTTGTTTTTCACACTATTCTGTGTAAACTCTAGAGATTGTTGTGAGTGAAAATTCCAAGAGATCAAGAGTTTCTGAAATACTCAAACCAGACCATCTGGCACCAACCAAGTCAAAGTCACGGAGATCACATTTTTTCATCCATTCTGATGTTTGATATGAACATTAGCTAAAGCTCTTGACCTGTATCTACATGACTTGTAGCACTGTGATGCTGCCATATGATTGGCTGATTGGATAAATGCTTAACCATGGGAGCTTGTATTAAATATTCCTCCTGCACTTAGTGAAATCAGGGGGTTCAGAGGGTTGGTTACCAAATTCACATTCAATCAAATACTCTCTGGAGTGCTTCTGCCCTCCCCCATGATGTAATTTTGTCAGTTACCAATTGATTTGGCACAGATGTGGTATTGATTTATGAATCACCGCTTTATGAATCGTCAGTCTTGCAGCCTTGGGCACTTTGGGATGAAGAATTTTTTTTCAAAAATGATAACTGATGTACAGTGATGCATGAGCAATCTACGATGAAGAAGGAAGTCCAAAACCACAAAGTAAAAAGAGAAACGATGAAGATCCTGACCAAAGCAGACCAAGGAAGGTGAAGTGTAGTGATCTGAAGGTCCTCTGTGAGGTGCTTGTCCTGAGGAACATGCTTCAGTACTGACTCATAAAAACTGAGGTTAGAAAAGTGCATTTCTTTCTTTTATCCCTATCACTACATTGCTACATTCTGTTCCGTGTTTGATAAGGTTTATTGTTGCTCAAAGTTCAGTACAGCATCCCTGCTGCGCTATTAAAAACAATCTCTCCTCCCGTCTCTCACAATGAACATATTTTGTTACTAAGATACTGCAGTTCTGTTGCCATGGTCGCGTAGTCAAGCATCAAATGTTCCCTCCAGAAACAAATGACAATTATGGAGTGGAAAGGAGAAAAAGACTTTTAGGTTTTATGCTGGGGTACATGATGAAATTTGTCATTCTAATACTGATTGGTTTCACGTCAAGCTTTTACCTACTTTTGACTTTTACCTATTACATTTCAGAATCATGTATTTGTAAAGTCATATGGTGACTTTTTTCTTTTCATTTTATTCCCAGTTTGTTCTTGCCAATTCCCACCCACTAGCTAACTCAGCCCTAGCGCACAACAAGTACTACCCAGGGAGGGTGGGGCAAACACGTGATTCCTCCAAGACACACAACGCCAACATGCCCTCTTCTGCATACATGACACCTCACAGATGCCTCTGATTGGCTAGGGTCGCTGTGATTGACAGGAGAGAGAGAGAGTATGCCATTCTTCCCACCCAGAGAGCATGGCCAAGTTTGCCCAGGGATGGTTGGGGGGTAGTCAGGATTTGGACTCATGATCTCCCGATGACAGGGTCAGTGCTCTTCTGTTGTGTCACTTGGGAGCCAATACGGTCACTTTTAGCATTAGGCAGCTTCAAGGAATCGCTCCAAATACCTAAAAAAACCAAAAACTTTAACAGATGTAACAATGAGAATCAGACCTCATACCCATCACTAATCTATGTGCTGCTTCATACACATTGTATTTACAGCTGTATCACAGCCATTTGTATAAGGACAGCTAGCTATTAACATTCAGCTTGTTTGTATCATCAGAGCTATTATCATGCTAGCTAACATTTGAGAGCTTAAGAGTAACACTGTTGTTAGTTAGCCTTAGCCTTATCTGATTCCTTAGTGAAATAGGCACTAATTTACCATGAGTAACTAAAATCAGCATGGGATTTGAGGTAGACATCATTTTCTTTTATAAACCTTACTTGTACTTGTACATTCACCTTCATATTTTTCCACTTTACCTTTGAAGAATTTGAAACTGTACTTCAATTTAGAGTAATTATTTATATAGATGAGTAACTGAACATTTACTAGAGTAAAGAATTTGGCCACTTGATGACAGTATATACTGTATTTATATTTGGGATTAGATGGCTGATCTTAGATTCTGATAGTCAAGCTGAGTCCATTTTCATTGCAATCTCATTCATACTGATGTTGGATGTTTAATGCCCTAGTGTGGATGCTTTAGGCTGGGGCAAAATACAGTATTGTGACTCAAGGACCATGAGGAAACATAAAGGTCATATACATACCTAACTATAAGTGCAACAAAATAGTTTAGTAGCCCAAATACAGCACAACAAATACCTTCTAGAGTATTGGTAACTATGAGTAAATCAATCATACAACTTAAAGTTGTAGTCAGCAATCTTGTTGGAAATTAGCAAAGGTTTCAGGACTCAAACAGTATTTGTTTAGTATTTGAGACCCAAATACTAAACAAATACTAAAATCAAATACTAAACAAATTGGTGCATAGGACAGACAAACATGATTGATATCCAATCAGAGACACCCTTTAAAAACTGCATGTAGGTTCTTAAAATCTGCATAGTTAGTAATGCTGGATTTGCCAAAAAGCCATTTCTTTCATGCTATATTTTAAGACACATGCTACAACGTCATGTGGCTTGTGCAAAGAGAGTGGACATGCAATGCACAGATGATGTCTTATGGACATTACTCATATTCTGGTAGCCTGCATCAGTCAGCAGCTAAGGAAGCCCTCCCACCGCCATTTTGTTTTCAGCAGATGGCCACACCACCCACGTAATAAACAACAAAAACCCTCAGGTGGGAGCTCGGGGGTCAGGGTGGCAGCTCTCAATGACTCATTCTCCCCCAGGGCCAAGTCCTCTGAGGAGCCAGAAAAGTTTTTATCAAGAGCACAAGGCCTAGCATACTATCCTGATTTACATCAACCTTTCCACAGATGTCTTCACCTTTTCTTGTACCCAGCTTTCTCATTTTCCTCCATTCATTACATGCTCATTATTGTGAGTAGGGTCAAGCATGCTGCTATTTGATCAATAATGGACAAAATTGCAGGAAGGAAAATGGCAAGCAGAAGCAATATTAGTGGTAATAATGGTGGCTCAGAAATACACAGGAAACCAGACTTGGAAAATACAAAAAGAAATAACTTATCTAATACAGAATGACACCAACTTTGGACAAGGAAGTGTCAGAAACTATATCTAATAGCTCAAAACTCATACCTCTAATACTTTGATGTTGCATGAATACACCAAATTAATTAAATTGCTTAGTTAGATTTGCTCTTAAGTGAAGAGTTGCACCCTGCAGATGCCTCTCTCTGTTCTTGCATTCTTTATTTACATTGATTTTTATGAAAACAGGTGAATTCAAAGAGGTCTTTTGTGCTGAATACTAAAAATAAACCTGAACCACCAAAGGAGAGAGAGAAAGAAAGAAAAAAGAAAGAACAAGCACAAGGTTGCAGGCTGCACAAGCTTTGTGAACAGAAGGATGGAGGGAGGAGGGAAATGTGGAGGCATTCGCTCCACTCATCTAATCATTGGTTGTTTTTTGTGTGTGTTTTAAACTTTCACACACACTCACGCACATAAACACACATATATATACAATCAGCAAGCACATACTCAACACACATGCAATCTCACACTCACATATACAGACACATTTTTTTCTGAGTCGCGCTTTCTCTTTCACACCTACATGCAGTTGTTAAAAAACTTGAGAGAACAGCTCATTTAGCACCAAGCAGCATACTGAGAGCAGACAGTACAGCTCATGGAAGTGATGAAGTGTCACACAGTACCACTACAGCTGACCACAGTCCACAGACTGTTTGCCGAAAGTTGGTAAAGTGATGGTGTCACATTTTATATAAAAGCAGGATCATATATAACATGTATGGCTTATGTGAGTAATAAAACCTGAGTAGGAAAAGGAAATTAGAGGAAATTAATCAATGCTGAATCTGTTACCCCCACCCCCCACCCCCTTAACATCTTGCCCTGAAGTGTTTTATTCCACTTATACCACAGCAATTTGTCAATGATAAAAATTTTGAATCGATTTAAAGCACACCATTTTAACTGTTTATAGTTACGTTTATTGTTGTGGAACAGCCACAAAATAGTTTACTTCCTGTTATCATTTGTTATAGCAGCAATTAACAGTCCTTCCCTCGTCAGCCTCCCTTTTTTCTCTCTCTCTCAAAGTTGGTAAGACAAAAAAAAAAAAAAACACTGCCTGTCATGTTACCTAGAGTCTCCTGGGGAGAATAACGTATTGACAAAAATTAGCTGACACTGGCGACTCCTTCCATAAACATTAGATAAACATTTCCCTAAGCAGAAAACCTCAGTGATTATATATTTTTGTTATTTTTTTGTTATTTGGTTTCTTTGTAAAATAACAACACATTTTTAAAATCCTTTTTAAAGATTAGATTATGTGGCATATCCACCATACAGGTTCCTGTGAATGTGATAGAAACAATGATGTATTTGAATGAGCACATCAATATAAACCTGTGATTTGGAGTACAGCCAGTACTACTGTCATACCTGCTATTACAGAAAATTAATCAACACCTTCTGACCAGATTCAAGTACCAGTCATGGTGTATGTTGATACTACAAACAATAACGCCTCAGCCTGTGCAATTGGAATCCAGTGACACATTGAAAACCTAACTAGCCAGAGAAAGTAGGCAGGAGACCATCAGGTTCAGCAACATTGTCCATGGTGTGCTATCTTAACGTTTGAGTGGGAGAGTTGCCAAGCAACCGATTATCTTTCCTTTAAGGAATGGAGCGAGGACCTTGATTCTCTTGATTTAAAAATATACAGGGACAAAAAGATAGAGAAGATAGGAGAACATATGTGTCCTTCATTTTGTGTGTACATGTCCCTCACGTGTTTGGTTATATAAGAAAATGTTTGAACTCATGTCTCACATTCACTCAGACAATGTGCAATGGATTGCAGAGAGCACTCTCACATCTGCCTAAAGTTGGGCTGAACCATGCTGTACTTATGAACTTCTTAAAGGATCTATAAAGGTACAGCTTTGCACCACAAATCCTAACCCCAGCTGTAAAAATTAGGCAATTTTCAGTCTACAGATTGATGAGAGATGGACACAAGACTGTAGTAGTGCCCTAAGACTGAGACCGGAACCTTCAATTTATAAGCATTTACTCACGAATTTGAGCTCTGGTTGATAAAATCGTGTCATTCTAAGTAGGGTTTTGAGCTCTGGTTGCTGTAAATTTGTCACTTGGCTGTGAGAACGCTTCTATCATGACCTTTGCTAATTTGTTGAAAGCTAAATAAATGCACCTGATCATGGTGTGTGGGGGGATCCAATCATGAAATCATAGTTTATTGTGGTTTATTGTTTATGCTCTATCCGTGTGTGTGTGTGTGTGTGTGTGTGTGTGTGTGTGTGGTGATGGGTAGACATGGTGGCCGTAACATCGTGAGCGATCAGCCTCCTACCAGCTTTGCTGTCTGTATGTCTGATGTAGCACAGAGGAGATGGAAAACACATCTAGTGATTATTCATTATTAATTTATATTAAATCCATGTAGAAAAGAAAAGAAAACAGAAAACCCTAATATGTCCCCTCCATCTGTAAAGGAAATGAAGCCTACTATGTCATTCCATATGGACAGGAGAAAAAAATCACTGTTTCCCTCCATATTGACAGAAAACATAAAAACCAATAATGTCTCTCCATATGGACAGAACATTAAACCCCACTATGTTAATATAGACAGAAAAACTTAAATCCCATTATGTCTCTCCATGTGGACAGAAAAACTTAAAAACCTACTACGTCTCTCTATATGGAGAGAAAAACATAAAAGCCCATTATGTCCCTCCATATGTACAGAAAAATGTAAAAACCCTCTATGTCTCAGCATATGGACAGAAAAACTTAAACCCCACTGTCTCTTCATGTGGGCAGAACATTAAAATCCAATTTGTCTCACCATATGGACAGAAAAACCCTAAAACCCACTATGTCTTTCTATATGGACAGAAAAATGTAAAAACACATTAATGTCCCTCCATGTGGACAGAAAAACATAAAACCCCACTATGTCTCCCCATATGGACAGAAAAATGTAACAACCCATTATGTCTCTCCATATGGACAGGAAAACGTAAACCCCACTTTGTCTCTCCATATAGACAGAACAATGTAAAAACCTACTACTGTATTTCTCTCCATGTGGACAGAAAAACTTAAATCCCACTATGTCCCTCCATATGGACAAAAAAACAAACAAACAAAAAAAAAAACTTGAATGATGTGCCTCCATATAGGACGATAAACCTAAACTATGTCCCCTTGGCTTAAATGGACAGAAAAACCTAAAACCCATCATATCTCTCTGCGTGCCCCTTAATCCAGACGGAGAGTTAACCTCCGCTCTGTCGTGGTCCTCAGAGTTATATAAATATACGGATGTGCAGACAGATAAATCCACTGTCTCCGCCTCATGCGGCCTTATTTTTTGTCCATATCGGGCTATGTGCGTTGAAGGGGTTCCCATCGTCCTCTCACGTCATCATCAGGGAGTGAATGTAGGAGATGCAGAGACACATGAGGATAGTGAATCCGGTGTGTCAGTGCACGCCCCCGTCGCTCCTTTTCTCAGGCTCTTTCTCTATATAAAGGGCCTGCATGCGGTATTTCCACCAGAACCCAT
Organism: Gogo arcuatus; assembly: GCA_028570945.1. Lineage (NCBI taxonomy): Eukaryota > Metazoa > Chordata > Actinopteri > Siluriformes > Anchariidae > Gogo > Gogo arcuatus. Next base: position 14,588,260 of record JAOTRR010000022.1, read on the forward strand.
ACACCAGCCAAGAGAATTCTTTTATCTGATTTATATTTAAGTAATATTTGCCTATCCAGAAATGCGAGAATTCTGAAACAATGTTTGTTTCTTGAAGTTTTCATTTTCTTTATCCCGCTACTTTTCACTTCCGAACAGTTGCCTCAATGATTAAATAGGCAGCTAGAACATTTACAGCCTGTTCCTGAAACGGCGCTCAATTCCTGTCACACATCGGCGGTGAGACTGAGGACACCTGTTGGCTCCAGCCAGGAAAAATGTACCGCTCCACCAAAGGCGCCTCGAAAGCGCGGAGAGATCAGATCAATGCCGAGATCCGCAACCTGAAGGACCTGCTGCCCATTTCGGACGCAGACAAGGCTCGCCTGTCCTACCTGCACATCATGTCCCTCGCCTGCATGTACACAAGAAAATCCGTCTTTTTTTCTCAAGGTATGTACGGCGTTTTTCATTGAAAGATTCTTTTTTAATCTGCTTTATCAGTATTCAGTGTAATAACGTTATTGCGTTCAGCCCGAGAGTGTCACGTTAGGGCAGTTGCTGTCCGTGGTGCTGATGTTCACAGTTCTGTCACAGGAGCTTGCTGTTTTTGGAACACTTATTAGGCTTTGCTATTATAATCGTTTTTGTAACAGTATATTTTAATGAGCCACATTCTTATATTTCCCTCTAAATGAGAGCTGAAGTGGCTGGTCAACATTAACTTACTGTCTTCTTGTATCTAGATTTAAGCACAGCCAGGAGCCAGGATGTGAGCCCAAGCTTCATGCCTCTTCCTGAACTCTCGGAGCTCATAGACACCTTACCAGGATTTCTACTCTTGCTGACAAGTGAGGGCAAACTCCTCTACTTGTCCGACAACGTCACTGAACACCTTGGGCACTCAATGGTGAGATGTAGGAATTGTTTATTTTTACCTTTAACATTCAATTATGCACCTTGATGATGATCTTTTACAATTGTTTTCCTCTAACTTGACAAACACTGAGTTTTTTTCAGCAAGAACTACTCAGGTTTATTTGTAAATTGCATAATTTGTAAACTGTAAATATATTTTTTTTAATGATTACAGGTAGATCTAGTCTCTCAGAGTGACAGTGTCTATGACATCATTGATCCAGCCGATCACTTTGTCATGAGGAGCAATCTTGTGCCAGTCACTACACCTGACACAGGTAACAGGAGATACTTGAGTCATTCCAGCTGTCTTTGAACTTCATGCCCCAGATGCTCAAAATGAAACCACATGTTCATTCATAATCTCTATAATATGTATATTTTTAGAGCGTCTCTTTCGCTGTCGCTTCAACACTTCAAAGTTTGTGAGAAGGCAGGGTTCTGGTAACAAGGTGACTCTGATGCGAGCACGCTGCCTCCCATTGCCCTACCATGCATCAGCTTATTGGACCTCCAATGCAGTATGGGTGTGTTTCTGCTCACCTCTGGAGCTCCAGGCATCAAACTCTGCCAGCACCAGGAACCCGCTCCCTACCCCACCAGCTGAGCAAGCTTTCCAGCTGACCTCCTTCCACTCCCAGCATAGCCATGATATGAGGATACAGGCAGCTCAAGAATGGTGATTGTCTAAATGATTCTATACACATTGGCACTGTGATTACTAGCCAAAAGCAAAGGCAAATAGAAATGACTGTTTTCTTTCCTTTTTTATGGCAGTGTTAGTGTCTATTTGGGCTATGATGTGGACACACTACGCTCTCGCTCCTGGTACAGCCTGCTACATCCTCGAGATCTCTCTCATGCCTCTGCACAGCACTGCGCACTGGGTGAGTTTTATATACTCATACTACATGTACAGCCCTATATAACTTCACTCATACTAACAGGAAAAGAGAAAATGTGTGATATGAATACAGTATTTCTTTATTCCTTTCTAGTGCGTGGAGGGGAGAGGCAGGTGGAGATGGTGGTTCAAGTAGAGGCAGCTGACCACTCATGGGTCTGGCTTTACATGGTCCTTCAGCTCCAGACTGGAGAACATCCCATTACCTGCCAGAACTATGTCATTAGGTACTAGCCTTTTTTACCCTTAATAGTCTTCTTTTGTGATTAATTGTGTGAAGTTATGTAAAACCCCGATACACCTTTCTTATGTTCCTTCATCCCTTAGTGAGTCTGAAGCATGGTCTGTGCGTCAGCAGCTGAACTCTGAGCAAAACCAGCTGGCTCTCCTGTACCAGGAGGGTTTGACTCAACAGGTCTCTCATCCCCTGTCTAGCCCAGAGCAAGTCTTCACCCCCAGCAGCAGTGGCTTGTCTGCTCAGTCATTTGACTTTAACATTACTGTCTCTGGACACAGCTCCTCTGAGGAACTGCCCAGCACTTCCACCCTTCAGTCAGGCCTGCCACTGAGCTCTGCTCCCTGTTCAAACTTCCCCCTAGATGAAAATGACTTTTCCCAACAACATGGAAGCCAACAAATATGCTTACCAGAGAGCACAAAGTTCTCCACAAGATCAGCCCCTACTCCCCATTCCTCTCTGACTGCCATGACCAATATGGCATGCCCAGCTACCCAAACCCCTGTTCCCCTTGCACCTCTTTCCAATCCCTGTATGTTCAAATCAAACAGCATAGGCGAGTTGCTTTGCACTCCCCCATACACTCCAAGACTTGGAGGAGATCGTTTTATGTTTGGTGATGATTTCTTTAAACCAGACTCAGTCAGCACAGTCACCCAAACCATGCACTCAGCCATTCACCCAACATCCCACTCAACAGATGTAGGGGTGACACTATCTGTACAGCATGGTAGAAGGGCTCTATATGAGAAGTTACCTCCTACCCCAGATAGCCCAGCTAGTGATGAATGTGTCCTTATGGCATTACCAGAGATCAGAGGGCCTCTGTATGTAGATGTCCCTCATTCCATCCATCATGGTCCACCCGAGGGCCTCCTGACACCAGAGGCTTCTCCTACTGAACAGCGCTGTCCGGCATTTTTCTCCCAGCAAGCTAAAGATGAAAAAGAGAAAATGGAGATCTCACTATTGGCTCAGTATCTCAGTTCAGTTGCCGAGGGCTTCTGGAAAGATCACTCACTATCTACACGTCCCTCCTCCCCTGTCACACTGCAACAAAACTTTCCACCCACCATGTGCTCTGGAGAAGCTCACTCATCACTGGATCAAGACAAAATCTCTTTACTGCAAGAAAAAATTGCTACCCCTCCCCCAGCTCCTTATTTCTCTTCCCCTTCCCCACCTCCTCTTCCTCACTCCAATATAGAGCATATTCCTCCTGCCCCAGTGAGCACCTGCTACCCAGGATACATTCAGGAGGAGGCCCTAGTTAGTGTGCAACACCTCTGTAGTGTTCAGGCGGCACACAGTACCAGCACGGTTGGGGGAAGGTCGCTGGAGTCAGGAGCACACGATGAGGGAAAGGCTTCAATGGAGAGTATAATGGATGATGAGATGACTCTCCCAGCCTCCTCACAGTCCACCCCTGCTCCAGAAAATGACCCCACCCCTGGTCTACCCTGTGCCCAGTCCCTCCTGGAGGAGCTGGTCAACATGGAACCCGTGTTCGAGGCAGCTGCCTCGATTAACCCTGCCTTGAGGCAACAACCTGAGTTGTATCAACTCCCTTTTCAAGAGTCACCACAGCACTTCTATCAAGGTGAGAATCAGTGAAAGGTTTTGATATTTCATTTGTTTTATTCAAGGGCAGAATTCTGATTGGGTTTTAATATTATAACCTTTTTCTTTATGTCTTGTTCTCTTTCAGATGGAACCAGTGATCACATGTTCTAAAATAAGTCTGTGACTTAATTGATAAAGTATGACATATTGTCAGTGTTTTCACATTTTTTTGCAGATTATATAAATAATTATACTTAAAGAAATTTCAAAAATTGAAAAATGTTTATTTTGTGTTTGTATTTTAACAAAATGAATGTCATATGAGCACTTGTATTCATGGACTGTCATTTTGAGGAAAAAAAATACTTAAATGTATTCTTGCAATGGCAATTTTACGAAGTGCCACTTTGGTATTCACTTATAGTGAAGACTGTGATTTACACAAGGATAATATTGAAGAATATTGAAAATAATTTGTATTGGTTCTATTGCACCCATACACCAATGTAGAGTTGTCTACAGCAAAGTAGAGGATTGATTCCTAATCTCTTGTTATTTACTATTTATTATTCTGTTGTTTGCAAAGAAATGTTTGTGCTTGTGCAATTACTGTAGATAGAGACATGAAAATATTTTTCTTTCTATTCTATCAAAATGTTATCAACGATAATAAAGATCTTACAATCTTGCACAGTCGTGTTTCTAATCTAAAACAATATTTGTATTAAGATATGCGGCAGTCAATTAAATTAAATGCAACTTTATCAAAGCAAGGAGCGTCAGTGTCCATGAATTCATTAATTCTGCCCCCAACATGTCTATTGTTTTTTTTTTTGTTTTGTTTTGTTTTAATACTTCCTGCTTTTCATTTAGAGCCTTTTTAGTGTGTCTCCATGGTTTCATAGACCTGAGAGCTGCTGAGTGACGCACACGATGAGGCGCTAGCAATTTTCCTGACGTATGCTCTTGACTCGAGGCATGGTGGAGACAATCAGCTTCCCACTCCAACACACACACACACACACACATATCCTATACTTATTCACTCAGCCTACACAGTGCATGATAATACCCTATATGGCTTTTCCTGCCTCCCTCTCACTTTCCCTGCCAGCCTATGCCTTTTCTTTCTTGAAATGTCTTTGGCTCCATTTTTTCTCCTGTTGCTGAGGCATTTTAGATCCTGCATATGCAGGCTCCACCTCCATGGCCCTGCTAACGTCAACTTTATTCAGTTCAGTTCCTGGCCATTAAGAGTGTCCAACATACCAACGACCCACCTACTCCCACACATACCCAAAAATATCACCATGCTCATCCGCATCCTCCCATTGGCCACCACCACCACTCTTTCTCACTCTCTGTCTCATTTCCCTGTCCTTGTGAGAGAAATGGCCTTTCAGCACTGAAGAGGGACCAAAATAGACAGGTCTGAAAAGAGGAAGAAAAAAGAGAGATGAGGTTTGGGGGCCCACAAGGACTTTAGATGCTCGCTTGCTCCTCTCACTTTCCTCCCACTCCTGCAATCAGTCAGCTGCACTTCTTTTCATCCTCCCTCTTTCACACATCTGTGCCTGCTCATTCATTAGTCCCCTCTTTCCTTATGAGTCACCCTTGCCTCTTGCATCCATCTCTCGCTCTCCACCCCTTTGCTTCATTCCCATGTTTATTACCCTCTGGTTGAGCATCCTTCAGCTACAGCCACACAAACACCCCATATACAAGCCCACTTGTACGGTTGTGCAAGAACATACAAGAAAGCTTCAAGCTCCTTGTGTGCTCCAAAATGCCATAAACACAACATCCATCATATTCCGTCTGAGAGGAAATAAACAGTTGTTAAGTAATAATGCCATAATATCAGTGCAATAAAAAAGACCTGTATGACATAAATATAGACAAACCCTAAAACATACTAAACCAGAGTTTGTTATTCTGTGAATCTCTGAAGTTCCATTTTACAATCTTCCATTTAAAAGATCGTCATATTTAGTTAGCATTACATTCATAATACAATGGATTGTGAATACATGCCTATCTCCAGCTTGACATCTGGTGGTTAATAAAACAAACTGCACAGGACATATAAGCGCCAGCTGCATCATTTTCATGTACACCACTGGAAGAAGCTGTGATTAAATCTGAACACAACAACATCAACTTACAATACCAAGACAATAAAATACAATAAAATGTTCTGGTTTAGATAGTGGCATGGCAAGTAACATTGCTTCGTCACAGCTCCAGGGTCCAGAGCTTGGGTAACTGTCGGTGTGGAGTTTCCGCACATGTTCTCTCTGTGTCTGTGTAGATGTCCTCCAGGTTCCCTGGTTTCCTCCCATCTCACAAATTCATGCCAGTGTGTAGACTGGCTTTGCTAAACTGCCTCTAGGCATGAATGAGTGTGTGCACATGGTGCCATGTGATGGACTTGCATCCCATCCAAGGGTGTATTCTTGTCTAACACCTGGCTAAGTGTTTCCCAGGATAGGATCCTGATCCACCACAACCCTGATCATGATAACATGTTTACTGAAGATAACTGAATGCATGTTTTCATTTGTTTTGGTGTTTAGCACACACACTGTTCCAAATAAGAAACATTACAAATTAGAAACATTACTCAACATATTATTTTTTAGTAAACTGTACTTACATGAGCAGAAATACACTCAGTGGCCAGTTTATGTACATCCCTAGGTGTGAATGAGTGTATACATGTGTGTATGTTAAAATATAAGAATATAATAAATAACAACTCTAAAGCTTATCAGTGATCTTTGAACTTGGGATTCATGTGCAATGGGCTAATTGTACAAACACTTTTGTATCCTCTGTAGTTTCTTTTACTACACTCTCAATGGTCATATTTTACAGTTGGTATTTGCAAGAGCTCCCAAAAATAAATGTGAATGATGCTCATCAGATATGTAAGAATGTTTGCTAAAGAAAGATTTCAAACTGTACGCTTCATCATGCACACACAACTAAGAAGGAAGAACATATCTATTTTATATTTATCAACATTCATCTTCCGTAACTGCATCATCCTGATCAGGACTGCGAGTCAGAGCCTATCCCAGTATGGGTAAATTCTCCTGCTTGGCTCCCATTGTTATGGGACACTAGTCCATCATGGGGTGCCATGCATGTGCACACACACAGGACATACTTGCATGTTTTTGGACAGTGAGAGAAAACCCATAAGGATGTGTGAAACTCCACACAGACAGTAACCAAAGCTCAGGATCAAACACAGGACCCTGGAGCTATGAGGTGGCGATGCTAGTTTACATATAAACAAAGCTGCTCGTAGTGCAAAAGAGCATTCATTCATTACATTTTCTATACCACTTATCCATTGTGGGTCATGGGTGAGCTGGAGCCAGTCCCAGCTGACCTGCACAGGTTGCCAGTCTATAATGGAGTTAACACAGAGAGAAAGACAACCATTCACACACACATCTATGGGCAATTTAGAGTAGCCACTTGACCTAATCCACATGTCTTTGGACTGTAGGAGGAAATCTACTCAGGCAAAAAGCAAACTCTGCACAGAAAGGCCCCAGTTGACCTGTAGGTTCAAACCCAGGACCTGCTTGCTGTGAGGCAGAACTGTTAACCACTGCACCACCATGCTACCCAGGCCCATCATCACAGTCTGCATGATAACTATTCAGTTCTTCATTTTCTTTCAATAAGACAAAAATAAGCTTATTGTCGTTTATAATGCAAAAAAAATAAAAACAAGATTTTTTTCCACACAGTCCATTTTTTCCGCCCAAAACCACTTAAACGTTCAGCGTGTCGTAATCACGACCTCCGACCTCGTGCTCACTAATTTCCGGTGAGGACTTGAAGGTAGCACGAGTCCATATAATGGTGTGAAGGGTTTTTTGTGCAGTTCCTTGTTATTCCGCTAGAGGTCAGTGTGGACTTTTCACTGGGTGAAGCGTAGAAGAGCAGAAGAAAGATAGAAACGTGCGCGTTGACGTCACTTTCAAGATGGTGGCGGCCATGGCTGTAACATAAACGCAGCAAGAGGTCAAATTTTCTCCCACGGCCCGGTGTCTGCGTAAAGAGAAAGTACCATTTTTACGCTTTTAAAATTTACGACTTTGGAAGTCTGTCAGCAGGTTAGACTCAGGTATGTAGTGTCCTCTTTAGCAAAAATATCAGTATATTATCATTAGGTAACGGTGGTTTGCTGATTCTGAACATGTTGGTCACAGAGTTTTCTCGTCCTTTAACATATGTGAGTGTTGAATCAACTGACGACATTTCAGTAAACATTAATAGCGTGTAATTTGTGTTGTTTTGGGTGCAGCCTGCTCAGTATGGCTTTTCTTGGGAATCTGAGGCCGATGCTGTCCTCGGTTTTGCAAGGTGAGTCTTCCACATGTCGTGGAATATATTAATTATAGCCAAATATGTAAATCCCTAGTTCTTCTTCTTCCTCCTCTTCTTCAACTTTCATTATATTAAGAAATTGTGCACAAATGAAACGAATACTGTACCATGGTACATGGATTTATAGTGACCCTGAATTGAAAACTAATGTTTCAGAGTTTTTGTACCGTTTCCCTAGTGTTTAGGACACTTCAGAGAAAGTGATAAAGTTTTGATGACACATTTGTGTACTAGTCTTGTGTTCGACTAATTAAATGCCCTCTAGAATGTAGAATTCCGCCCCCAGGACAGCAAGCACGATTTGTTGTGTTTTGAGCTTTGCGTTTTGCCATGCAATGTTCCCTTTTCCAGTTACCCTTGTTTGAGGGGAAAAAATAGTTGGAATTTATTCATTTCTAAGAGGATAGAAGTTTTTTGAAATTTGGCGCTTTTGTGACCGGCACTTCTGGGGGGAGTGTTTTACCAAGTGGGGCTGTTCAGTGCCTGAATGTTGTTACCTCAGACTGATCTAGAACATGATTCTGCTTTAATACACCACTGGGGCTTCTGTTTGAGTACAAATACATAATATTTTATCAAGAAGTGTAACATTTAAAATGAATTATGTTAAATATTCTATTTATTTACATTTCATTGCATTGTAGCCATTAACCAGAGTTGTCACGTGCCAGTACGAACATCTGGACATAGCACACAGTGCTGAATTATTATGGTTTCTGCTTAACAACCTAGACAAAATTATATACAGACAATGATCTTTCTTAAGCTACAAACCTCCCGGTGATCCTCCTACAGCTCTCCATTACTATTGTAAATCTGAAGCAAATCACAGCCATTTCATGAGGAATATAAATGGATGTTCTATGTTATTATGTTACTGTTGCAGCTTCCCAGTGTGTGTACCCCTGGTCTAGACCTCTCTTAACCAGGACCATGGCTACACTCAATCAGATGCATCGCCAAGGCAAACCATCCCCACCTCCCAAAAAGCTCGGTGCCACATTCGGTCGACCGCAGCTGAAGGCTGTAGTCCTGAAGACCATGATCAGGAAGCCCAAAAAACCCAACTCGGCCAACCGCAAATGTGCACGGGTTCGTCTCTCCAATGGTAAGGAGGCAGTGGTGTTTATCCCCGGGGAAGGACACAATCTCCAGGAGCACAATGTTGTGTTGGTGCAAGGAGGCAGGACGCAGGATCTGCCAGGTGTCAAGCTCACAGTAGTCAGGGGCAAATATGACTGTGCCCATGTCGTGAAGAAGAAACAGTAATGCCAGGATTGAGACTGTCAAATGTTTTGTCTTCTGAGGGTTTTTTTTTTTTTTTTTCAAAGAATGGTTGGTTATTGTATTTATTTACAATAATGGAGCATCTCTATTCATGACAAATTAAACTTTGAGTGTATAAATGTTCTTGGTGTCTCACAACAGAATAAACCTGTTCAGACCCAAGGATTATTTTGTGAATGTTTAAATTTTTTCTGTAAACAGACAAAATTTAGAAAGGTACAAATGTTAATGAAAATGTACATATCCATTTTTATTTTTTTTTAATGAATATTTGGGTTCATTCTTAGAAAAAAAAGTTTCCTCGAGCTCCCACTTTCTACCGGGGAACCTTTTCTGAAATGGAAACCCTTTGCTGTATGGTTCAACATCGAACCTTTAAGGGTGCCCTCAAACAGGTGAACCAAAAACCTTTTTAATGCTAGCTGTCTGAATTGTTTCCCCAATGTGGTCGAATTCCTTAAGATGAAAATTAAATAAGCTGCTTATTTCTTAAAAGGGTTCTTGCAAAATACTTTCTTGAATAGCACATACAAGAATTTGCATGCATTCTGCACTTCACAACTTGTGCTGAGCTGCAAGGCATTGAGCAGCTTCCTTCAAACATTTCACAAATTAAAGCAAATAATTTTTTTAAAATCATCTGTGTTTAGTAGTCCATAATCATGTGTATAAACATACTGTGGTTTAGTGGATCAAGAGAGAGAAGTATTGTCTGTGGAAAAGTAAAAAAATTTTTTGTAGATTTGAGCATGCTGCCTTTCAGCTTCATAACTGGCCATTAATTCACTTTAAAATAATAATAAATGAATACCTGTACTTGGAAATATAATTTGCATTTCAAATACTCAGGACAATCATGATCACCCAAATATCTTTTTCCTCAGCGACTAGTAATTTACTCAAATCCATATACATTTGCTCAGGGAAATTGTGCATTAGTCTTACTTCGTCTTCATACGCAAAACATCACTTTAATGATAATTAAAAATAAGGCTGATGTTGGATTTCCTTTAATCATAAAGTATGAACACTAATCCCCCTGTTAACTCTGTCCATTGTAGCTTTTCGTACAAATTGAGTCATGTAAATTGTCACAAATTACAAAAGAATTACAAGTGTAATTTTGACTAGCTCCAATTTTAATTGATGTTTGACACAATACTCATACTTTAAGTTAAGTATTATTTTCTGGTACTTTCTCACCCCTGGAACTGGCTGTGACTAAACTGGGGGGTAAACATTTTAAAGTATTTAAAATATCAATTCAATAAAATGCAGTAAATATGTTTATTTGGTTTAGTGTTTAGCACACACGCTATTAATAAGAACTATTTAGAAACATTGCTCAGCATACAGTTTTATCTGAGTGTAGATCCTCTGTGTCCAGTGTAACCCCACCATATACATGTCATTTTGTAGGTGTACAGTTCCTTACTGTAGCTCATCTATTGCAATTTGTCAGCTCCCCTCTACCTCAAACATCACTGAAACAGAGCCACCAGTGATTAGATTTCATTTGATATCTTAGCATTATTGCGGTTTTTAAACATTGTGTACACTTTCTGGCTGATTTATTAATTAAACCTAGACAGGGTTAGAGTTAGGTATACTACGACGGCATATTAGGGCCATTTAAAAAAAAAAAAAAAACAGCTGAGGGAGGGGGTAATATTCCAAAAAAAAAACTCAGAATTTTCAAGATTAAAGTCGTACGTTTACAAGAAAAAACCTCGGATATTCTCTGAGATTATGAAGTCATACATTTGTGGAAAAAAAACCCTCTGAAATTTCAAGATTAAAAAGTTTACAAGAAACAAAACTCAGAAAAATAGTGTTTTTTTGTTGTTTTTTTGTTGTTTTTTTGGTCAAGGAAGCACATTGACTACAAAGACTGCATTTCCTATAACTCTCAGCCATGGAATCTGTGGTGTGGTGGTGATGATCCAACCTTGCAAAGTGAAGCGATGTGCTTCCTTGGCAAAAAAACAAAAAAATACACTATTTTTCTGAGTTTTGTTTCTCAGAGAATATCCGAGTTTTTTTCTCGTAAATTCACAACTTTAATCAAAGAAATTCTGAGTCTTTTTCTCGGAATACTACCCTCTCCCCGAGCTCTGTAGTTGTTGTTTTTTTTTATTACTTACTTACCTACTTACTTACTTTCCTACCTACCTACCTACCTACAATGACCCTAATACGCCATCGTAGTATACAGCTAAGGCGACTCCCAAAGCTCTAATTTGACGCCTTCTTCTTTCCTTAATCCTACATCCTTCAGCCTGTGACTCAGAAATCGATCAAAGTCCAGAGTACTATTTCTTAAAATGTGCTCTGAATCTGATAGGTAGAAATGAGGCTTTTGGATCAAGGACACACAAATGATTGCTATGAGGAAGTCCATTTTATTTTGGTGTGTGACATTTAGACCTTAGACCTGCGGTATAAATTCCCCACCTCTACCAAAAAACAAATTCCAAAGAATTGCACATACCCAAAATTAATAGTCTTAATTAAATAAACAAACAATGAGTACAAATAAAATCCTTGAATAAAAGTCAATTAGTACGCTTTGCTTTAAAAACTGAGAAATCAGGTGATGAGTAGAATCTTGTTTAACCTTCAAAGATCAATATGTAAGTGTGCAAAGCACATGCACAGAAAGGTTTTAATCAGTAAGTGTCAGCAATAAGTCAATTCATTACATAAATAAATTCACCTTCAAGTGATGTGTCAGTTAGCTACAAAAGTCTTAGTTGGTAAATATGTTTGTTCTCAATTCCTCCTGTCCTCAATTCCTGTTCTCGCGTTCTTTCCTTGCCTCCTCAGACACCCCTTTTCGACCAACAGGAAACAGGTTCCGTTCTGGTTCGCGCACCAAATTTTGAACTGTTTGGAGCATTTCGACCAAAAATAAATTGGTTCAGAACATGAAAAGTAGGTTCCCAGCTGGAACCAAAAGATAGCTGGTTTTTCTAGCACAAACTGTGATGACATCAGTAGGCGTGTCATTTGTTTGGAGAGGAAGCAGAGTGCAGCAATGGAGAACACAACAGAAAGGGATACATCTTCAGAAAAAAATGGAATGAAAAAAATATCTTCAGCCATAGAACAAAAGCTCACATGTAATCAATGCACTCTGCCATCTTGCCACTACTGTTTACTTCTGTTGTACACTTTGCAACACCCTCTGTTCATGACGCATCCTTGATTACAATGGTTCTGCTCAAAACTGGTGAAAACGGGCTGGTTCACTACCTGGCACCAAGGTTCAAAGAATCCTGAATGGAACCGGTTCAAGAACCCGTTCCCTGTTGGTCGAAAAGTGAGAAGAGTGAGGAGCTGAGAAGCAAGGAAAAGAAACAAGGAGGTGTAATTAAAGTAACAAGAAGGCCCTATAGTTTCCATGCACAATTTGATCTGTGTCAGTTTCTGGTCATAGCTCTGCTGTTAGTTTTGACTGGTGGACAGTTTCACAACCAAGCATTGACATTATAGGGCTTAAAAACCTGTAACACTGCTTCACCTGTACACTTGCAGCAGCACCATGTCAGCCTGTCTGTTGCACTGGGAATACAGCATACTCCTAACACTCCAAGCTGCATAGCAACAGGTGAGCTACAGTCAATAATTCTTTACATAGTGTACATTCGCTGGTATTCTGATTGTACTGTGCTACTGCAAATCTGAAATCTCGGCGATGTCCAATCCATAAAACAATGTAAAAAACCAGTTCATTGCCTTTGAGGATGAGGGAAAAGTTCATCTATGCATCTCTGAAGGTTTTCTACCCTCTCAGGATACTCCTTGATCTTCTTTTTGATGTAGTGTGCTGTTTCTTCCTGAGCTTGCTGGCTAGACGTTGTGTTGGAAAGCAAGATGCTAAGCAGCTCCTGGTTGGCCTCTACTGACATGCCCAAGAGAAATCGTAGGAAGAGGTCATAGTTGCCATTTTGGGCTTGTAATGCTTTGTCTACAGCACTTTTGTGCAGATCCACGAGATCCAATTTTGAGCCTGGGAGCATTTTCAATGTTGGACCTTCTAGAACGTTCTTCTTGTGGATCTTGAAAGAAAGGAAGACGTAAAGAGCTGCTAAGTACTCCTGCATTGTTGGATGAATGAAGCAGTCCACTTTCTCCTGATACATCAAAAATTTCTCATGGTAGAACTGTGTGCACAGGCCTGCGGTGACCACGGCATCTTCAGCTCCCAGACCATACTCTTTCCATTGCTCTTTCTCAATCCTGAACACACCCTTCTCAAGTAGTTGGAAGGCCATCTTCCCAAGCTTCCAGAAGAACTCAGGGTCTTTTGACAGCAGTTTCTGGCCTCGCATCTGTATATGCAGGAACAGCAGGTTGGTGTAGAAATGGGTAAGAGCTTTGGGAAGTTCTCCACTTTGGAGATCCCGCTCAAGCAATGTGCGCACCACCAAGCAGAAGAGCGGCATATGACACATAATATAGAGCGTCTTGCAGGACTTGATATAAGCAACAACTCTTTCTGCAAGCTCCCTCTCGGGGATGGTCTTCCTGAAGTAGCCTTCTCTTTGTTCATTTGAAAACCCACGAACCTCTAATAACTGGTGGATGCATTCTGCAGGAACCAAGTTGATCGTTACGGGTCGAGTGGTCACCCACACATAGGCAGAGAACAACAGATTTCCCTTGATCAGGTTGGCAATTAAAACGTTCATATTTGCTGGTTCATTGTGATCACTCCAATGCCCAATGTTGCGAAAGTCAATGGGGCTAGTGCACTCGTCCAAACCGTCACAGATGAACATCACCTGGCAGCCTTCAAACTCAAGGTTATCCACTTCTTTCATCTCTGGATAGAATCTGCAGATTAAATCCATGAAGCCTATTGTTTCCTCTGTCACCTTGTTCAACTCCTTGAATGGCAGAGGGAGCAGAAAAAAGATGTTTTGGTGTGATCTGCCTTCCACCCAGTCTAAGATAAACCTCTGAACTAGAAATGATTTGCCAGTCCCTGGACTTCCTTTAGTCATCACTGTCCTTATGTGCCTCCTCTCAACAACTGCAGGATCAAATATATCCTTGATGGATAGCGGGCTTTTCTTGCTGCGTCCATCCTCTTGCAGCTCCTGTATCTGTCTAAACTCATGCTCGCTGTTCACTGCAGCATGGCCACCGTCTGTAATATAAAGGTCTGTGCACACATCCTCAAAACGTTTTTGTTGTCCTTGCTGGGTCAGGCCTTCATAAACATGCTCATACACACTTCTCAGTGTCTTTTTCAACTCATAACGGACTTCGTCTGTAAGGGAGAATGAAAAAGGGACATCAGGCTTGTTTTTACATTTTGATAAAAACAAGGGCAGAGGAGGATAGCATAGCAACTTCAAAACATTAGCGAAGCTTAAACACTGCTGTGTAACTGGTATCAGCATTACCCTTAAAGGTAATGTTTTTAAAACATTTTTGCAATATTTAGTTAAGGTCTTCTCACAGTATAGCAGCATTAATAAAATATTGTCTCTGAGAAGAAACTTTGGTTTCTGTGTTACACCAGACTGTGTAATTGGATAATAATAATAATAATAATAATAATAATAATACACTGATGATACAATCGACTAATATCTGACCAATCAGGACAAAGATGTATTTCTACTAGCAATCAGGTGTTCTAGCCTTGGCAGTGCATGTCTTTTGTGGGCATGACTTTCACGAAAACACTGACTGGGGCATAATTGGAATTTTGAATATCAGAATTTAATTTTAGCTAATTTCTGTCAAACTGATTATACCTTTAAATGACTGAATTTGGCTATCTAAGTAATATTTTATGATACTTCCTATACCTATATACTTTCACTTGAAATCCCACCTCCAACGTTTGCATTATTATTTTTGCAAATATTACAAATTAGCATTATTATTTGCATTATTATGAATGCTATAGTTACCGTAGTTATAAAACAAGCAAGGAGATATGGGGCATGTCACCACAAAATGAGTCCATTTGGTAAAAATATGACCAAAAAACATTTTATTCGATACTGTAAATCTACAGTTAATTATCTTTAAAATAAAAGGGTCATTTATTAAATTTGGTAGACACAATCCAGACAAATTAGCGAAAATGTTTAAGGTATCATCATCTTAACAGAAAATCAAGTTTGTAGAAAATCAGCTGTAAACTTTGTGATGTGTAAATTTAAACTAATGCATAACATTTCTTTGGCCTAGAAAGTTATAGGTTGTTTTACAATATAATATTCTGGTGACAAACACATTAGAGATTAAGGAATGTATTTATGGCAAAAATTAGAAAAACAATATGTGGGTCATTTTTTGATGCACTCATTTCAAATCGCTGTATCTCAGAATTAACTTTTGCTATACTGGACTCATTTTGTGGTGGCACGCCCCATATAGTGAGCCTGATACCCCGTTTACCCCTTTCATACTGAGTGGCCAACCCGGGTTATACCCACATTGATTTGTGTCTGAAAGGGTTAACCTGCGTTGTCTGACTCAGCTTTGTGGCCCACGCTCTCGAGATGGGTCTGACTCAGGTCAGACAAGGGTCAATTCTAATGTGAAATGCACCACCCGGGTCGCTAATAGCCAGGGCGGGACTAATGAATCTCATGAAAATAGTGGCGCACGGTGCTTTGTCCTGCAGGCACACGCTCATACACACGCACACACCCACACACCCACAATGCAAACTTACAAACTTCGTTTATTTTTGAGCACATTAAAACAAAACAAGTTGCATGTGCCAATTTTTCTCCACTAAAGTTACTCAGCGCGTACATGAGTTCTGCGTGAAAACGAAAATGTGCAAGCACCGTGAATAAAGCATGCGCCTCTTCTCACGCATCTCCTTGATTATTATTAGTAGGTACTACTCTCCACGCACTGAGCCGCTGTGCTTCGTTTCTCTGCACGCTTGCCGTGTTTATGAAATTAAAATGCTCACAGCGTATCAGGTGTGCACACACACACACACACGGTGAACTAAACCTCCGTGAAGCACTCCGTATGATGAGAACATGAATAAAAGTATTTTGATTTGTTTGTGCATCGTTTGTGCGCACAAAATAAACATATGTGCTTCATTATTTCTTAAGTTATTAATGTTAATGTAGTGCTGGGTGACATCACATCATTAAAACATTTACCGGTTAATTTCTCTAAAACTGTTTGAGCACAATTTTTTACTTTGCGTGCACAAACAAATCGAAATACTCGTTCTCATCATATGGGGTGCCAACTAAAGCCAACGCAGAGAAAGCCTCACTTACGACAGGTGCAGAGCCGATGCAGCCAAGAGGAAAACAGTGTGTGAGATCCAGACATAGGGCGTGTGTGTATATGATATCCACCCATTTCCAGTCTGTGAGTTAACTGTTATGCATCTCTCCCAGGTTGTGACCCAGATTCTATCTGAATTGTCATGACCAGGGGTTAACCTGTGTTGACTCACTTGGTTTGAACTGACAAAAGAAGCATTGAACATTGGTCAAATAACCCATGTCCAAACCTGGTCTTTGGTATGAAAGAGGCATGAGTAACATCCTAATTTGGAGTTTACTCAAAATACTCAGCCATTTCAGAGTGAAACAAAAGCACTGTTGTTTCTAAGTTAGTATCAAAATATCCACCTGTTTTGATGGGCTGCCTGACCGAGTTAATCATGACTATGTCAGTAGTGTTTATGGTGCTTACTTCTCTTGCACAGTGCCTGCAGTTGCTCAGCAATGTTTCTTAGGTTCATGTAATTCAGGAGCACCACTGTGATCTTCAGAGACCCCTCTAAGCCACAGCTTGCCAACATTTTATCCACCACGTTTATAATGTCCAAGCTGTCAAGTTGATCTTGAAAGAGCTGTGGGTAATGTTCCCACAGGATTCTCTTAAAGCGTTTGAAATTCTCTTTTGGAAGTTGCTGCAGGCTGCTCTGGAGGACCTGAAAATGGACAAGAATTTATTTGGAAAATGTCAAAAAAACATGGAGATGAGATTGTTTGGCTCAGTGTAGATCATTTGAATGTATTATGGTAAATAGTAGCAATATTATTGTTATAGCGATATTTCTCTTCTTATAACCAAGTAATAACATTATCATTTTACTTGTATTATTTTAGTAGTAATTCTGAAATGCCAGGTAATTAAGGGTTCAACAGTGCAGTACAACAACAAGAAACAATGAGCTAATAAGAAACTATAATGGGTGTTTCTGTGCATGAACTGCAACACCCCTTCTAAAATGATGCGTTCACGCCCTTCTCTGATTACAGCCACGTCCCTGAGTGTGGGCTGTGATTGAACAGTAATTGCTTTTCAGTGTGGTACTATTACAAGGGAAATGCAAAGCAACTAGTAATTCAATTCACTTCTGACACAAAGTCAACATTGCTATCCAGTATATAATGTTTTCTGCATGTCACTAGTGAAAACAATACCCCATATGTTTTGCATTTCACCTTCTTTCACCTGCTGTGATTGCTTAAATGTAAATGCACCGTGACATGTAATGCAGCAGCATGCATTGTTTTTAAAGGTGGATCATATTTACCTCAGACACAAATTGAGCATTTAGTTCTTAAAAAGCAATGCTGACTGTATTTCACTCATACAATCAGAGATCAGATGATATAAGAGAAATGCGTTCAAGGTGGTACATTTTCTGAAAAGCAATAACATTTGTGTATCATATTTCATGGTTTTCACCAATATTTCTTTTTTTTTTAATTTGGCATGAAGTCTTCATAGTTTTGTGGTCCTAATCTAATGACATCACCATGCACACACAATATGGTTCTCTTGGGTTGTAAAGTTGACAGTATTTAGTTACCACAGACCTCTAGAGTGTGTTTATTGCAGAAACTCATATTGCCATAACAATAAAAATGTAACTCATCATATAACAGAAAAGTTCACACATACTGTATGATGAGATGGGCTATGATGAGACACCTCTCACCTTAAATGTGAACTCAACAGTCAGGGCAGGATGCTGCTTCTCATTAGGATAAATTGGTAACTCTGGCTTTAAAGGAGGAGCAGCACTTGGTTTTTCTTTTGTCCTGGGTTTGAAAAAAGTATATACATTAGTTTTATCCTAGAGTCAGACAGCACAAGGAGAATAACAGCCAAATTAAATGTACAAAACCAAACAGCTGCCCTCACATTTCTTCTTCTTCGGGCTTCTCATCACCAGAAGAGGAGCCACAGCTTGATGCTGAAGAGTCCTGTCTGTGCAGCTGGATCCTACACTGATCATCAGCCCTTGCTCCTGACCAACCATCGCTGTGCATTGATTCATAACTGGAAGCAGGTGATGCAGCTCGCTCCACGTCATATCTGTGAGAGAAAAAAGGAAACAAAAGAATGATACCATCCAAACATCAGATGTTCTCTAGTGTTTAATTACAAATATTATGATAAGTAGAATATTATACAAGTATTATAACAAATAAATATTACAATTATTATGAGTATTATAAAATAAATACAAGTCCTTTAGATAAAAGGTATATTTCTGTTTATATGATCTAAGCAAAAGTCATTTTAGGAACAAAATAATTTGCATTTTATTTGTTAATCAGTTACACTGTGTATAAACTTGTATACCTGTAAACGTTAAATCACATGTTAATCACATGTAGTAAAACAAGCTGGATAGACAGTTAAGGCTCTCCAGCTTACATGAGAAATGTTAGTTATGTGAGTTAAGAGAGCAGGTTCAGTTGACTCACCACCAGTAAAACCTGACTGAGTTGCACTTACACAAGCTGAACATCCTAACAATCAATCACTAATCACCATTGTTTTTCCAACCAATGCACTTTGTTCTTCACTTTAAACTCTCTTTGTGGGGTAAAAAGGGGTATGTATGTATATATGTATGTATAAATAAAATAAAATAAACATTGAGAACATTGCATGGATAGAGAAAACCTGCCACAACTAGGAGTGTCCAGGCACATGCTACCCCGGGAGAATTTAAGGTCCAAAACATTCACAGCAAACTTTTAATATCCTGTTAGCCTCAGACATTCACAAGGACACTTCATTAACACTTCATTGTGTCTGACGATTATTCTAACAATAATGTAATTAAATATAAAGGTGTTTAACAGAGAAACAGATGTTTTACTGCTCTGTTCTGTGTAGAGTAAAAGTCAGCCATGTGATCATGCATGAAGTTTATTACTGATTAATTTGGAGTTAAAATGGAGTAAAAGTACTGCTGATGGTGAGGAACTCTCCTCGTTATCCTGTACCTGGCTTGAGTATGGCATTCGATTAGTCTCAAAACTCATGCACATAATAAACCACACATGTGCACATGATATGGGCATATACTTTACCAGTCAAATGTTTCAGACACACCTACTCATTCATAGGTTTTTCTGTATTTTGACTATTTTCTACATTGTA
>JAOTRR010000022.1:14632904-14645012 GCA_028570945.1 Gogo arcuatus
TTGTGAAAGAGTGGTTCAGGAAGCATGAGGAATCATTTTCACACATGAATTATCCCCCACAGAGTCCTGACCTTAACCCATTGAAAGTCTTTGGGATGTGCTGGAGAAGACTTTATGGAGTGGTTCAACTCTCCCATCATCAAAACAAGATCTCTGTGAAAAATTAATGCAACTCTGGATGGAAATACATGTTGTGACATTGCATAAGGCTGTCGCAACAACATCATGGCGAATATGTGCCGTAATCAAAGCTAAAGGCGGTCCAATGAAATATTAGAGTATGCGACTTTTTTTTGGCCGGGCAGTGTATGTTATATAAATGATGCATGTCAGACAGAGGTGTATTCTTATCTGAAGCAATTGGTGTAATGTGACTATTGCATAGTATGTAGCATTACTGACAATAGATCATATACTCTCAGATATACTGTATGTTACTGGTATGTAATTATTGCACAGCAAATGCACCAAATATCAGTGGTGAAAAAGCTTCATTATAACATTACAAGATTAAAAAACAATAATTAGGTGAATCGGTGTTCATAAATCGATGTGTTCTTAGTTGCATAAATAAAGTGGAATTCAATATTTTTTCATTAATGTTTTAAAAGCCACCCAAGGTGATTTTAAGTAGAGTCTGAAGTAAAACATGCTAACTAGAAACTTCTGACTAGCTGACTAACTGAAAGCTGGCTGCAATCACTAATTTGGCAATTTATATCCATTTACTTATGGATTTTCACCAATCAGAATAAATTTTCTCTGATTGAAGATTCCTAATGAACTGTTTATATGTACTTAACATGCTTTAGACAATTTTGTTTATATGCACATTTCATGCATTTCATCCAATTCAAAGTTACGCATCATTGAGTGAGATGTAGTGTCAGTGGTACTATAACAATCAGTAGCATATGAATCCAGTCAGCATTGCTTTTGTTTTTAACAAGTTTTACATTTATTTCTGTCTCAACCAAATGTCCTCCAGGTGTGATCACTGAATAGTTTGTGACTACACTACAGTTACTCAACATTTCATATTAGCCTGAGATTCAGGAAGAAGGATGCTTTGGTTGTTAAAAATAGCATAAATGCATATAATATCTGTTGGTATATGATAGGTTTTGATCTGTCTGTACTGAAGGAGGTTAAATTGACAAAGTATGATCTAGGAATGTAGACCTTCTGCCGCACAGGAGATTCTGCCTCACAGATATCCGGGAGCAACAGCAAAAGGAGTTTGTTATAGCGGGGCTGCACTGTATTAATGTTACTTGCTAATGCCAGTAGCATTTTATGCTTCATTTGTGTTCCCATTCACAAGAGTCTTTTTCTGAAATCTGATTATTTTGACATGAAATCATGAAGTATGTCTGTTTCTCTGAAATAGTCTACAGATTGTTCACCAATACTCAAACAGATAGAGTGTGTGGTGGTGCCCTTTAAAACTTGGGGAATTAAAATATGAAAAGTATTCAATCAATTGTAAGTATCCAAACACAGTTTTCTATTATCCATGGTTTGTAAACAATATAATTTTGAATTTTTACAAAATGCCTGCACCAGGTGTATACACACACACTCATTATTATGGCTTATACATGAATATCCTCTCAACTACAACACTGATGTTATATTTATGAAGAAAATCAATAACTTACCTGAAGGAACAGTTTTTTTTCTTTTTTTAATGTAAATCATTGTCTTGTAGTCTGTATATGTCTTACATGTGCTATGTGTGTGTGTGTGTGTGTGTGTTGCTCGGCCGCAGGTCTGGATGACTGTCTGCAGCAGTACATTAAGAACTTTGAGCAGGAGAAGGTGGGAGGGGAGCAGCTGCTGCGCATCACCCATCAGGAGCTGGAAGATCTGGGAGTTTCTCGCATTGGCCACCAGGAGCTCATCCTGGAGGCTGTGGACCTTCTGTGTGCACTGGTGAGACTCCCCCTCAACACACACATAGTATTTGCTCTGTGGGGCAAATCTAATTGCTGACCCCTACTCTACATCATATTAAACACATTAGCCAGAGTTATCCTGATACTTTTTCCCTCAAGTGCTCTATCTGTTTACGCTGAACTCAATAGCAACACCAATGGTTGTAAGAAATATACACAAAATGGTATGATGAAGTGAGGCTGAGGCTGATTTCTTTCTAGCCCAGACTGCAGATTCATTAGTCTATCTGTGAGAGTCATTTCAGGTTGTCCAACTATTGATAGAGATTAGATTTTAGCCTCCCATCTAATAACACGACTAGTTGTCACTGCATAGAGGTATTATAAGCCCCTTTCCCATACAAAATCTGTTAATGTATCAAGTAAAAACAACACAGGATAGATAACAAATTATCATTCCCTCTCAGTCTTCCATAACAGTAAAGTAACAGGTGATGTGTAAACATTTGAGACTGGTTATGACATATAATTCACGAGACGAACCATTCCAGGTATCTGACAAGCAATTTTGACTTCAGCACGAGCAGCCAACAGTTCTTTTATTTCTGTGTCATTTCAATTTTCAGCCATGTCTGCCAATGTATTCTTTCTTTGTTGTTTTGAATTTGCCGCAGGTCGCTTACAGTGAGGCAGTATGAGTATTCGGATTATGTTGGTGTCAGTAGTTCCATTGCAATATCACTGAATCATCATTTAAATCACCACCTGCAATGTCACGACCAGTGACAATATGTTAATCTAATGGTTACACTTCCCCCTGGAGCCATGGCAAAAGATTATGGTTAATGTTGCTAGGTCACTAGGGAATAGATTAACGTTTCGACTTTACCGTTTTGCTCTCATTCCCACCCATCACCACTGCAGCATAATAGCGATAAATAAACAGTTTTCAGTGTGAGTGTGAATGGGGTAATAGAAACAGGATAGAGTAGGTATCATTAGCCTCTATTCATTTCTGTGTGGTTTGCATGCTGGCACATACAGTACTGTGCAAAAGTCTTAGGCACCCTATTTTTTTTAGTGCAAACTTTGTTATAGATTTTTATTTTATGACTTCTACATTACTGAGTCAGTACAGAAACATTTTAGATTTCTAAACATTAGTTTTCCAGCACAAAATTAAATATTACAGAAAAATGTTTGTATGTCAGTAAAGAAAGCAGCATATTACACTTTTCAGACAGAAAAAAACATAACGAAGGCTGCTGGGTTTTGCTGCAAAAATGAAACAAAGTCTATATTTTGTGTGATGACCCTACTAAAAAATAGTAGTCTCAGATACAATTTGTGCAGTTTTATAAGGAAATTAACTGGGAAGTTTTACTGAGTATGTTGCATCTTGTTTTTGTCTGAAGAGTGGTCTCTTACGTAATGTGCTGCTTTCTTTATTGGCATACAAACATTTTTCTGTAAGTAGAAGTCACAAAATAAAAATTTATAACAAAGTTTGTACTAAATGAAACAGGGTGCCTAAGAATTTTGCATAGTACTCTATATATGTGTGTGTATGTGTCCTGACAACGTCCTTAGAACACAGTTTGAGCCAGTGACCTGAGGTGCAAGTGCCATGTGACTCACCACAATGGAAATGCTAGGATATGTTAACAGTGCTGATTGGCCGCTGGCATCATCCATGCAGAGTTCCTTGTATGACATAAAAACGAGGAGCTGAATTAAAAAAAAAAGTTTTAATGTTCTGTGCGCCAGAGCAAACCATTCAATCACCAGAAGAAGAATTACTGTAATAAAACAGAGACTGAAATGGTCTTTTCAGCTGTTGTTCCCTCCAAAGCCATGCCCCAAAGGTTAAAAATCCAGAATGCTAGTTTGAGAGAAGAAGAAGAAGGATTGTCAGGCATCTACAAATGCCTCCCTGTCCTGATTGGTTGGATGTTGGTGGCACACATTATTTGTTATTTTCTCATATAAAGACCCTGCAACAGAGACTGGAGTTTTTCTTCTGAGCACTATATTTGTCGAGAACTTTTGACTACTAAATTAATAAATTAATTAAAGTGTTCTGATGATTAAATCTCATCTCTTATTAACTGCTGCAGCTCCACACACTTCTCTCATTCTCTTGTGTGCTAACTTGGAAATAAGGACAAGAAAGAAAGACCAATTGACAAGAAAAGAGCATGAGCATGGGAGAGTAGATGGAAGCCGACAGGACTAGGAGTGAGGGAAGAATAACAACAACAAAAAAATAACAGGGAGTGCTAGAAAAAGCAATATGCTTGTGAATGATTAGGGTTTGAAGAGAATAGAGAATAAAAACCACATGGCAATGTGGATCTGCCAGTTTGGCCCCCCCATTCATCAGTCATGTGCTTTAGCCTGGTCCCTGTACTAAATCCCTTTATGCAATGCTGTTTCAAGTTGGTCCAGCATGGCATCATGTATTATTATGATTAGTCGTTTCTTTTCCCTCAGCAATGAGTCTCTCACATGCCTACTGGGGCTCGCATATGCAGCATTGTGGGAGTGGAGTATCGTGGACATGTACAGTACAGTGACAGCCAGGGAATGTTGGGGGGAGGGGTGAGTAAGGGGATAAGCTGACAGCCCTCGTGGAAGCAATGCATTAGCAAAATCCCTCCGTAATCCCTACATGACAGTGATCCTGTGATCTTCCGGTGTTGCTGCTCTGTCTGGAATTATTATAGGCTTCCCCATCCATCCATCAGAGGAAACCCATCTGTGTGCCTGTGTGATCCAGAATGACTGTTAATTTTGCATGAGTAGCTCTTGTACTACAGTCTGTTAGTCAGAGAGTGTTGCTACTCACCCATTTTATCTACACAACACTTTTGGGACATGTACAACTTTTTGCAACACACTCTGTGAACATTTCCTCAAGGAAGCATTTGGCTTTCCTTCTGAGCATCTCAACATCCCAATGCATCAGCATCATACTCTTCATGTCAGCATCTCCATTTTTTATAAGCTCTCTCTGGACTCCATGTACAGTTATATCATGAGCAGAAGAATAATCTTCACAAATGTCAAATCTGAGTTGTGGGGGGTTTGCAAGGATGGATGTGAGACATATGAATAACAAAGACTAAGACTATTTTATTTTTAGTATCGTACTATGTCTCTTGTCACTTGCATCACCTCAACTGTTCTTTCTGGTGTCAGTTGCTTCACCACCAGCACTCTTGGAATAATCTCAGGATTAAAAACACACACACACACACATCTCTATTTGAGACCAATTATGAACTGAAGTAGAAATGTGAGAGGCAGAATTCACACACCATGCTGACAGTGCTGCCATTTCTACCTCTTAGGGATGTAAGCTAATATGAATACTTTGATATAATAACAGATAATGTGTTCTAAACAAATGCAAATAGGCCTATACATTTTTTAGACAGCTTGGAAGGTTTTACTTTCATGCAAAGACTTAAGTCAAGTTCATTTTACTTTATTTTATTTTATTCTGACATCCTGTAGGCCAACTGGCTTGTCAGTTGCCAGCCTCTCATGAGGCTGTCTGCGTCTATCGCAAGCACACTTCATCTACAGCCAGCTTGCTAGGCCTGTCACAGCTTCCCCCAACCAACAACCATTCACACACACATTCACACCTATGAGCAATTTAGAGTAGCCGGTTAACCTGGCTGTATGTCTTTGGACTGTGGGGGAAACCAGAGCACCCAGAGGAAACCCACGCAGATGCATGGAGAATATGCAAACTCCACACAGAAAGGCCCCTGTTGGCCATGAGGTTCAAACCCAGAAAATTCTTGCTGTGAGGTGACAGTGCTAACCACTGCACCACCATGCCGCCCGTCAAGTTTGTTGACAAATAGAAAGTGTGCTGTTATGTGCAATCTGGCCTGAAATCATGTCATTCTTAAATGAGCATTCTCCATCATTATTAAAAGAAAATCTTCCTGGAAAATCATGTGGGCTTTATAATGAAAAGAATAAAAATGAAATATAATATAATGTAATAAATATAATAAAAAATAATGTGATGAAATATTATTAGGTGGCTATTGTTGTCAATTGAAAACATTAGTTCCCTAATTTGGAAAAGATATTTTTGTTTTGAAAGATAGTTTCTTAGTGTATTCAGTCACATTAGAGAGAAATTTGACAGAAAGCTCCACAGGGCATTCTTAATCATTTTTCCTACCGTTCCTTTCCTTAGTTAGTTTGTCACTGCTCTTATCTGTCTATCCCCATCCCTCTCTCTCTCTCTCTCTCTCTCTCTCTCTTCCTGACCCCAACTTTCATTCATATCACCTAAAAATTGGTATTATTGTTATTAATGCAGCTAACATTTAATGGAAATCTGTTTTGCCCATCCTTCCCATTTATTCTGTAAGTTCCTCAGTAATATCATGCAGACTTGTCAGTGTCTTTTGGACATTTTCAGATGTTCAGTTCATCTTATACTGTATTCAAAGTCCCTCCCGTGCCAGGACCTGATCTTCCTAGGCAGTCTCCCGTCCCAGTACTAACCAGGCACTTAGCGCATTGGGCAGCGCCGATCTCCGTTTCTATAGCCCTCAGCCTCTCACCTATTATATAGCTATGGTTACAGTGGGGGGCTAGTCCTCTGGTAACCGCAAGAGTTTGAGTCCCTACTCGCATCTGCATTGCAGCATGCCATTTTTATGATGTTCTTTGGTATGACCCAACCGTGAGTAAAGGCCGGAGTAGAGTTTACGGTCGAGAGGCAGACACGCTAACCACTAGGCCAGCTCGCGGTCTTATACTGTATTAACATCAGCTATATTAACTTTGTGGTTTTAATACAAAGCTAATCAAGCAAACATCAGATAAACAACAGCTTAACTGACTGACCAAATCTGTAGTAAGGGAAAAATTCAGTTTGATTCAGTGTCAGATTTTTTTTTATTTCAAATAATTCCTTTAATGCCTCTTTTCAAATGTAACATTTCACTGATTCTGTAACTGGTCATTGTGTCTTTTGTCAGAACTATGGTCTGGAGACGGAGAATCTAAAGACCCTGTCCCATAAGCTCAACGCCTCTGCTAAAAACCTGCAGAACTTCATAACAGGTCGCAGACGAGGAGGTCATTATGATGGCCGAGCAACACGCAAGCTCCCGAATGACTTCCTCACCTCCGTGGTTGATCTGATCGCTGCTGCGAAAAGTCTTCTGGCCTGGTTGGACAGGTCAGCTCTGTCCAAACACCACATCTTTGCACAGTTTTTCATAAACATGTCTGTACAACGTGTTATCAAAGCAATCATCATTTTGTTCTTTATCTATTGCTTCTCCAGTAATATGATTTTTAGCAGGTTAATGGCCTCTTTTGGGAAGAGAAAATGCACTCATGTTAATTTTCATTATGTAAAGTGTAATATGTTGCGCAAACAGTTGAGAAACAAAGGCAAAACAAAAGACTGAAGCTCTTACATAAAGGTGTTTGGATGAGTTGGCCTGGGAACAAGCACACATATCAGCTTAGAGCTTTGTTTGTGTTAGTGTGTGTATGCTAATACCACCCTCATTCGAGCTCTAAGTGTTAGGCACAGCTCCTCATTAGTCCAGTCCCTTCTGCCTAAATGCACATCCCCATAATTCCAGAGAGCAGATAATTTCTTGCTTTGTGCCCCTTGATTATGGCTGGCCAGGCAGGATCTCATTCTCATTCAGCCACTGTTTACTGTTGATGTGATGCCAGCAGGAGTTTGGTGAATTTTTTTTCCGTTATTATGGTTACAAAACTATGAGGGAAGATTTTTTTTCAGTCATGAGCATTATATATACAGTACTTCCAGTTTTTAAGGTCCACTTACCATATAGGTTACTTTGTTGATTACTGACTGTTCCCCATCTGTTGCTATGCACAATTTGTCAATCACAGTTAAACCCGTCCATCAGAAAGGGACCATATCATAGGACCACAGCTGAGCAAATACTTATTCTGGCAGTGGACTGTTTTTCAATCCAGTAGTGACACTGATGTTTTTACAAATCCCCCTTTTACCACTGCAACACCAATACCATATCAGTGCCTCTGCTCTACTGAGAACGGTCCACCACGCAAATAATATCTGGTCAGCACTGGTCCTATGATGGTCCCTTTTCGTTGATGAGCGGAGTATTGTATTGTGTGGGCTGTAGAGGCAGGACGCAGGTGCATAAACCTTGATCATGCACATGCATTAATCATGGTCTTTGTCCATAGTGGGGGTCATGCACAAACAGGCAAGGGTCAAAACCAGAATACTCAGGCATATGAAAAAACACAAAAACTCAAACAAAATGAGAACACAAGCAAGTGGCAATTGTTGCCATGAGAACAACATTATCGGGGAGGGGGGTTGGGTGGGGGATATGACAGGTAGAGGGGTGGTTAGATTGTCCATGTTGGAGTGGGAGACAGGCTTGACAACTCAAGGTGCATTTTATTTTTTGTTTCAAGTTCACTTTTCAGTGACTTTATTTTGCTTTGTAGGCACACACGCACGCACGCACGCACGCACAAACACATGGCACTGGGTTGCTCAGCTCTCTCTATCTCTAATTACCATCTTTTCTCTGCAAGAACACAAGAGACACACATAAATAAATTGCCAGTAATCAGACACAGGTGAAACTCATCATGTGTTACCTGCCGGTTCTACCTGACTCCTTGCCGCCCACAGCTGACACTCGATCATGTCCCCGCTGCCACAGTTACAATCAGTAACATTATACATGACAAACTGGTCATTCATTGCATAGAGCCTCAGTACTTCCTTTTTGTTTGGATCAAGGTTCTTATGTCCGTATGTCTAGTCACTGCTGTTTTGAGCTTTTCCTCTGCAATAGTACCATTATAGTCTTCTACTGAATTGTCCTCACTGAAAATGGGCCCTTCTAGTGACAAAATGACACTTACTGTAATGGCCGTGATTTGGATAATTGCCACCACACACTGAGCTCTATTCTACTGACCTGTCCTCAATAGAAATGTGCAGAGGACCAAGAAAACTGCTCATGCTATTTTTTCTAGCCTTTACTTTGTCCTTCTCTCTTTTTCTTCATTAAATCAGTGTTTGCCATTAAACTAATACTCTGTGTTTTTAACCTGGTCTTTATTTACTGCATCTGTAATATATGTACGATTACTATGGACAATAATTTCAACACCTTTCCATGTAGAGAGAAAACAACACAAAGCATGTTTACTTGAAAAAACAGTGAAAGATGCTGAATTTCATCAATAAATATTTAAAATATGCGATGCTATAACATAGTTTCAAAACTACAGTCGTTGTACTCTAACAATAAACTGAGATAAAAACAGCTGAGAGACAATATATAATATAAATATAATATAAAAGCTGCTCTTATGTAATTTTTTCTAAAACAACAATGGAGCAATACAGTAGAAGCAAAATTCCTGAAGGTTTTTTGGAAGCACATTTCATATTTAATTAATTTAGTCTGTTCACAGGCACATATCGAACATAGGTAATGGTTTGCAAACTTAATTCACTGCTATGCAGCAAAGTATATTCTTAAGAAATGTTTACTTAAATATTACTCTCAGCTTTTTAGTGTAGGTGTGCGAGCCCACACAGTCTACTGCAGGGAGAGAAAACAAATAATGTTCAGGCAAATATGGCACAGCTGTGTCACTAAGCAATTAGCAATTACACCTCTGTCTTGTCCTGAAATCCTCTAGCCTAATGCAAACCTGTGGTAAACTACATCCCAAACTGTGACACATTTCACATACATATTTACTTACATAACATATGGTGTATGTAAAGTTTGTGGGCATCTGATAATCACACCCATTTGTGTTTTTTAAACATCCCTTCCAGATTTAGTCCCCCTTTGCTGTTATAATAACCTCTTCTCTTCTGGGAAGGTTTTCCACTAGATTTTGGAGCATGGCTCTGGGTATTTGCCCATTCAGTCACGAGAGCGTGAGGTCAGGCACTGATGTTGGGTGAGGCGGACTTGGGTTCAGTCGGTGTTCCAGTTCATCCCAAAGGTGTTCAGTGTGGTTGAGGTCAGTGCTCTGTGCAGGTCACTTGAGTTCTTCCACTACAACCTTGGCAAATCATGTCTCCATGGAGCTCACTTTGTGCACAGGGGCATTGTCGTGCTGGAACACATTTGGGCCTCTTAGTTCCAGTGAAGGGAAATTGTATTGCTAAAGTTTACAAAGATACAATTGGGTGCTTCAAATGTTGTGGTAACAGTTTGGGGAAGAACCACACATGGGTGTGATGGTCAGGTGTCCACATATTTTCTGGCCATATAGTGTTTGAGGATATATAGTATGGGTTGTTCCAGCAATTGTCCGTAGACATTCGCTATACATGAGTTTTGAGAAAACAGGTTTTCTGATCTTTTTCTCATTACATTGAATTTTGTTGGAATTCTTGTTCATAGAAATTCCACATACACTACAGAGGCTGTCACCAAAGGTTGGAAAACACTAGAGTACATGTTTAATTTCCCACATATGCTATTATATAAACCTTTAAATGCATACCTCCAGTATGCGAATCCTAAAACTTTGAAATCCCAAAATTGTATTTTATTCAGTGGCTTGGTCTTTGGGGCAGGTGGGGGCAGAGCTATATAATCATTGTACAGTAACCAATAATTTTTTTTTAAATGTTGCTATTTGACAGATATAAGGTGATATTCCTTTGGTTTGGTCACCTTTTTAGATGTTGCATGATCATACGGTAGAACACTCACAGCCCCATTTAGCTTCATTGAGTTATTATTACACCAAGTAGTCAAAAATGAGAACTTGATCAAGCCCTAATAAAGCCCCATTGAGGCAGGAATCTGGCCGAAGCAACAGACAGCACAGTTAATAACAGCGTCGCCAGGTTTTGTGCCAAATTGGGCTAGTTTAAAAATACTTGGCAGCTGCCAAAATCTAGTTTATAGCAAATAATTGGAAATTAAATGAAATAAATATCCACAAAGGCTAAAGTGTAAGTGTAGCCTGTGCCTATGATGCACAGAACCATTTCAATTGTAAGATATATTTCAAAGATTGGGAGAGGGAAAGGCAGATTATGGAACTGATAATGTGAGTACCAGAAATGTGTGTGCACTACAGTGACCATGTTTCCCATGCAAAGGCTGAGAAAAAGAATTAAAATGTACCAAATTGTTTGCCTTAGTCGCAGGTTTTTTGTGTCTTTTTTGAGATCTTTTTTTAGTTGTGCTGGACATTTTGCTTAAATCCAGCAATCCTGGTTAATTATATTACCTCTTTTGTGTGCACCTTACAAACTGTGACAATGGCAAGGGGAAACCTGCTGTAATGAACACAGTTGGACAAATGACTAAACCTGCTCAAAATGAACTGCTAGACTGTATGCTGGATGAATGAACGAATCTCTTAGCTGCCTATTATGGAGTTGCTCAAAAAATTCACAAAGTCAAGTGTGATAGCCTCTCAACTATGTCATTATTAATGTTGTCCTTTCCCACCAAAACCTATGGTCACAAGCCACTGCTGATTATTTGGCTATTGCCAATAAAATGGTTTTACACTATTATAGAATTTTGTTAAACTTTTTTTTTGTTTTATCTGCAGATGTTAGAGATACAATGCATTTGAGGGTTAAAAATCACAGTTAACCTGCAAGCATACTGTACATGCACCATGACAAGAATCTTTGAATGTAATTTCCTTTTAACAAGGCTGTGGGTAAGAGTGATCTACTGGTTAATTCCAGGTGTCACATCTTCCTCAGGTCTCCTTTTGCCGCAGTGGCTGATTATTCCCTGACCAGGAACAACGTGATCCAGCTTTGTCTAGAACTAACCACAATAGTGCAACAGGTACGCAACACCAGAGCTACAGCTTTCTCAGCTTTTTTCACTCTGCTATTTTTACTGACTTGGCAAAGTATTTTAAATCCACGAGATATTTTTAAGGGCACAGGTTTGAGAATGGGGTGATTATTTCAGGCCAGAGGATTCTGTAGAAGAAGGACAGAGATGTTCTTTATCACTTACAGCGCTGTGCTCTGGACTGAAATAGTGTATCCGCAGCATGGGGCATGATGACAGCAAAGTTCCTGTGGGAGGAAAGAGAAACTGATGTCCCAGAACTTTGCATTTTAGAATTAGGCCATAATGGTGTGTGTGTGTGTGTGTGTGTGTGTGTGTGTGTGTGTGTGTGTGTGTGT
>JAOTRR010000022.1:14646729-14661342 GCA_028570945.1 Gogo arcuatus
ATATTTTTGTGTGTGTGTGTGTAAAGCTGCTTTGTGACACTGTCTATTGTTAAAAGCGCTATACAAATATAATTGAATTGAATATTATCATGTTTATATTTTAATTATAAAAACTGGCAAGACTTTGCTAGATCTTAGTTTTTTGCCCCCAAATCAACTATAAGAAGCTTTTAAGGTTATCGTGAAGTCTCTTACACTATGCCTTTCCCTCATCTTCAATCCCTCTTTGTCTCTTTTCTCTCTCTCTTTAGTGTAAGATGCTGTCTGATGTATGTGACCATATTATCACGCTCTCCTCAGACCCCATGGTGTCCCAGGCTGCTCACCTTGAGGTGGTGCAACTGGACAACATCAAATCGACAGAGGGGCTGGTGGGTGTCAGGACATTCTCTACTCTGTTCTCTGTAATCTGTATTTCTCTCTCGTCTTATGAGTTTCACCGTGTAGCAAGATAAAGGATCAATATAAAATCAGTCTGGACTTGTCTGATACACACATACAGATTTTTTTCTAATGTATATTATATTACTGTGCATTTCTCCCTGTCCATTTCTCCGTGTTACTATATGCTTTGTAGTATCTGTCAGTCCAGTACAGTTAAGGAGGCATGACCTCTGTGCCTGTCAGTCACATTGAGAAGCATGACATTTATACCTGTCCCAGCGAAGAAGGCATGGCCACTCTGCTTAATAGTTCCAGTTAAGGAGGCGTGACCTCTGAGCTTGTCAGTCACAGGGAGAAGCATGACATTTATACCTGTCAGTCCCCGTGAAGAAGGCATGGCCTCTCTGCTTATCAGTCTCAGTGAAGGAGGCGTGGCCTGTGTGTCTTTCAGTCTTAGTGAAGGAATTGTAGCCTCTCTGCATGTTAGTACCAGTGAAAGAGGCATGGCCTTAGTACCCATCAGTCACAATGAAGGAGGAGTGCTCTCTGTGTCTGTTACTCCCAGTGAGGGAGGCATGCCCCTTGGGGCCACTCCTCAAATTTATGTAACACTTTTTCACCAGGATCTATCAGGACCCTGAATAGAATGAAGCTTTTCCTGAAAACGAATGCATGATATACTGAACATTTATAATAAGTACGAATTTGTATGTAATTTCTCTATATTGTATCACATCAAAATAGCTCTAAATTGTATTATATTAACATGTTGACAGTCCTAATGTCTCGGAAGCAGAGATACGCATTCCTATTCAGAGGGCCTGGATCTGTGTTGCATGTAGTGACTTAGGGTAGCTTAGACCAGTAATGCTCTCATCTACACATGCACATATATACCAACATATACACAGACAGAATGGCACACTGCAGCACTTTCTGTCCATGCTGAATGGAGGCAGAGCAGAGGCAGATAAAAAATAAACCTTCTCTCACACACAATGTTTCTTTCTTCTCCCTCTCCCCATTCTGAAGCTTGTGTGTCAAAGTCTGTTAAAGTGTGCATGTGTAGATGTGTCTATTCTCTGTGTGACAAGTATTTACAGGCATCAGCTCTAAAGTGTTTGTGCCCTTCCCCTAGGGCATGTACATCAAGTCGACGTATGATGGCCTACATGTCATCACAGGGACCACAGAGGGGGTGAGAGCCCATTTTTAATACTTCAGTAAAATTACGAACCTGCCAGACAAGTAAGGCCTTTCAACCTGAATTAGTAACCAACCTGTGCTGTGCTTTAGAAAGATGTAATGGAGCACTTTGTCATTTTTGAGCTTTCTTCTGACTGCATGGTGAATCACAGGAGCAATGAAAACAATGACACGCCTTCCCCTTTCCCAAAAAACCCCACCCTCTGTTCAAACTATATGTCACATAGGTTGCCTTTGATGCAGACATCAGACTACATGATGTTTTTGTCTTTCACAATGGTCACCATGTGACCATTAGGCAATCATAGTGCCATAAATTCTTGCCATGTCTTGGGCTACGTTCACATTACTAGGCTGAAGGGACTCAAATCTGATTTTTTGCCTGTTTTTCTCCTTCTCGACCTGATCATGTACAGCTGACAAACTGTTTGCTGTCGTCCACAGCAAAACGTGATGCATGCATTAGCTACTAACGCGTCCATTTAGTCAGTTTTAATACCATGAGTCGTCTCACGAATATGACATTTTTGTTGTTGGTGATGCAGATGACTCTTGCAAAAACATATCAATGTGCGCCTGCATGCCATTTCGGAGGACAGATGCATTCACATTACAGTTAGATACAGGTCACTTGTAATTCTGAATGTGAACCGTCAAGATAGGCAAATCCAATCTGAGCAAAAGATCAGAATTGAACAAGGAGGCTTGTAATGTGAAAGTAGCCTTAGTTGCGAGACTGGCAACACTACAAGTTTGAGCCTGACCAATCATTGTTCACATCCGTGTGTGTCCTTGGGGAGGAGGGTCAAGAAATTGTCAATCATGGCTATCAAGGAACACATCATAGGAGTTGTCAAATTAGGCAAGATACAAAGAATTCTGACATGCTAGACTTCTCTTTGGGGTGTCGCGGGCCACATCGCTGTTCTTTGATTATGTCACTCTACAAGGCCCGTTCATCATTCCCGATGTTCATATTTGTCCCAATGCTGGAAATCTGTTGGCCATGATAAAATCCTGTCAAAATCGGGCTGAA
Source organism: Gogo arcuatus (assembly GCA_028570945.1). Lineage (NCBI taxonomy): Eukaryota > Metazoa > Chordata > Actinopteri > Siluriformes > Anchariidae > Gogo > Gogo arcuatus. The sequence goes on from JAOTRR010000022.1 coordinate 14,649,356, forward strand.
TCCGTATAGTCTGATCCCGGCATTAAAGAGAGTTGAGGAGCGCTACTTCAGCGGGGAGCGGAGCTCATTTTTGGAGTGGAAAAATGCAAACAGAAGCCTCTTACTAATAAACTCAGGCAATATTGCAAATTACAGTTTATTTAAAGTACCTATAAAATAATATGATTATTATAGACCTAGAAACACTATTAAAAACTACACCTTTAGGTCTTAATTTACTAAGATACCAAATAAAAAGTACTAATTTGTATGTGCAGGGGAATAAATAGTTTGCCCTTTTAATGGGTATGTTATAGATAATTTACAAAGAATTGTGTGAATGGCATCACATGCAAAGTAGGGGGAGGAAACAATATGTAGATCAGATGTTTACTTGTGCTAGTGGTTCTCAATAGTTTGGATCTCAAAGAGACTTCAGGAACAGTGAACTGAAATTAAAACCCAGGTATAACACAGATATTTAAGGCAACAAGGCATGCTGAAAAACTGTTCAAAATACAATATGGACCTAAAATAAAGGAGTGTAGACTTAAGTGAGCATGTTTATAAGGTATTTGTGAATGAAAATAATTTCAAAGACTCTGTTTAGCTTCAGAGATGTGAATGTGTGGTGACTATCTAATATGAAATCCATTTTACTACAAGTCATAATTTTGGAAATTTTCTGATTAATATGTTGTTAGAATTTCATTGAGTAGGGCTTTTGCAAAGTTAATACCTGCCCTTCAATTGTATGCATTTACTGCATGCAATTACTGTTTCGGAAGTCACGTTTAGACTTAGTTCATTGAATTGCAGAATTAAACATTTTGCATTGATGCTGCCATGTATCTTGTACTTTATGCTTCAAATGTGTCAAAAATGCATATGCATTAAGGCACACACAAGATGTGTTATTTTGCTCATTTGCTCATGAAAGATGTGATTCTGTAGACATACAAACATTTAGTATTTCATGGCATTAATGGATAAGATAACCATGCAGCCACAATTACAGTTTTGTATAAGTAGGTGTAATTAATCGTTGTTATAAATAGAAATTCATTAATTAATGAGTACTTTGGCATGGGGATGCATTCTGGACACATTTAGAGATCCATTGCCTCCCCTGGCATATTACTGAGCTTCAAATAAATCGTAGGCAGAACAAATTAAGTGAAACATGGGTGCAGTTTTGTTAATTGAAGAACTCACATCAAGACAATGAAAACACTACATAGTGCACAACCATTATGATTTCATCTAGACGATTTTACATCTAATGTTCATGTTGAAGTAAATTGTGCACACAAGGGACACATTTTTGGCCTCACTGGGGCTCTGTAGCTAGCTATATGGAATTGTGGACACACCTGATTTTTTATGAAATCTGTGAGCATGCAGAGCCATGAATATCCCTTAATATTCCTTCACACTTTTTCTTTCTTTCCCTCTTACTTATTCTGTCTCTCTATCTGTCTCAGTCTCCGGCAGATCGTTGTAAGAAAATCCACGCTGGCGATGAAGTAATTCAAGTCAATCATCAGACAGTGGTGCGTGTTGTATCCATTATTCGCATTTTAACTTCACCATCTACTGTGTTCACTCTATGTGTTTCCAGTTCAATACACAGCACACTTACAAACATACAGCTATGTTCACTGATATTTTGCAGTAACTTTGCAACTTGAATGTCATTTGGGATTTAAAGCATTGCGTATTTTTGTGGGTGTGTAGGTGGGCTGGCAGTTAAAGAACTTAGTGAACTCTTTACGTAGCGACCCCGCTGGAGTGTCCTTAACACTGAAGAAACGTCCTCAGAGCACTCTCACTTCCACCCCTGCCTTACTGAAGAACATGAGATGGAAACCCCTGGCCCTGCAGGTACTTTTGGGTTCTGTGTCTGTGGATGGGAGTGTTGTTTAAGTGGCATGTACAAATTGATGATCCACAGTGGTCCAGCCTGCTGTATTAAAAGCCGTCTCTCCACCCTGAGGGCTCAAACCAACTGGAGCGCATGGCAAATTTTCCTCCTCCTTCTCCTCCTCCTCCTGCTTGTACTTTACTTCTTTACTCTGATCTCTCCTTTTTTTTACTTCTGCATGTCTTGTCTGTATTATGATTCAAAGAAAATGCACCCGGTCATTCATGTATAAAAAAAAAAAAAACCTTTGTGTGGCGGACATATCTCAAATAATTCAAGTAATTTATGAACTCTTCTCACTACTTATGTGTGCAATATTGATCGCAATTTCTTTTTCTTTTCTTTTCAAAGGTAATCACATAAAATTGGCTATAGAAAGCTATTGGAAATTGGATTAAATGTCACTGTCATCAGAGTGAACGTCAGAATGATAACATAATGGACTGCAATTTTCTGTAATGAAGCGTTGAGATGAAAAACCATGAAACGAAATAACAGACAGTCAGAGACACTGAGGCTTTGTTCAAATGAAGGGAAAATATATACTTTAAATCCATTTTTTCCAATATACAATAAGTATCCACATTGCAAATTGGAGTGAGTAAAACCTAATATAATGCTGGATGTTTATATATAATAGTTGAATGGATATATTGGACTGTATAAAAACTTTGTGGGGGGGGAGGGCTAAACAGGAAGAAGGCTTTTGAGGTAAGAGAGGGATGAGTGACAAAAAATGCTGATTTTGCACTGAGGATTATGTGTAAAATGAATATAAGCATGGAAACATTTAGTATATTCAAAGATAACATCCAATCAACATCTTTCAGCCCATCTTCCCCTCGAGCCCCAGCAGCAGTGCAGCCACACCCACCAGCACCCTCAGCACACCGTCCAAACGAGACAGCTGTGCCCTACAGGACCTCTACTTCCCCCCACCACCAGATGAGCCATACACACCCAGGTACTCTCACACATGCACGCGCACGCGCACGCACACACACACACACCTCATAACCAGCAGAGGGAAGGATACGTTTGGAGGGACATTCACAGCTTGCATTAACCATAATAATAGGTGAAGATAGTGATGGTGGTGGGGGATCCATCCATATGAGAACCCTGTTCAACATCATCTTTATTATGTAAACTTGAATAAAGTCAAACTGTGTCTTTAATGATGTTTTGTCTGTATTAGCAGCACATTACCTGCATTCATATTATCTGTGTACTGCTTCATTTTGCCCTTAAACTCTGCATGTCTAGGATTTACTATTAGTGTACATTAATACCATTTCTATGCATAGAATATTTGCACGATCTTTATTGTATATCCACACCACTAGACAAACCATAAACACAGTGCACCACATAAGTGCATATTCATTTATTATACACTCTGTCTGAAATTTACCCTCAGGAAAGAGAAACACTGAGCACTTTATTTTTTCTTGCAGAGAGGGCACAGCTAGTGACACTTCCCAGCATGAGGTGGCTAAGCGCTCTGAGTCGCCAAACTCTTTTCTAGACCAGGAGTGCCGGCAGCGGTTTCCCATGATGGATGAGGACGCAATTCTCTACTGCTACGAGTATGACCCAAACCGGGGACCTCCTCCTGTGCGCAGGGATGGCACTATGACATATGGTGCGTGCTTTGATCTTCTATTGCCTCGATCCAGATTGAAATGGTTTGAGGTTGACACCACAGTTTGTTAATAAACCTCACTATGGAAAAGCTCTGAGGGTGCCTTTACAAATGTAGCATTTAGTTCTTTTGTTTTGAACCCTGGTGCGTTTTTCCACTTGGTGTGGTTGTTTTTGGCAGGAGAGGATACCACAATCACATTGGCATGCAGACCGACATAACTAGTCTAAGAAAGTCTGAGTGAGGTGTTCTCCATACAGATCCAAGTGAACTCTAGCATTTTGATTTCAGTGAAAAAGTGATTTGATCCTGAATCGACTCAGCTGCAGGATGTGAACCAGACACTGCGTGTATTTTAGGTTGTAGTATTTTTTGTAGATGCGAGCTGCTAAACTGAGCCAAAGGACAGTGTTATAGCGTTGCAGAAATGTGATGCGTTCAGAATATTTGGATTGACACAGGAAAAGAGAAAATAAATGCTGGATGCGGTACACAAAATGTTTTCAAGAAGTTATTTATAGAATTATTTAATCATCCCTGTTCTCTTTGCTTGGGTGATTTTCATGATTTGTACATGCACTTGGAAAATTTTTCTACATTACTGTATCGCCATATTTCTGACCAATGAATTAAAGAGCTTGTTTTCAAACCTACACACTCCTCAGACACACCCTACTGTTTTATTTGATTTCTGATTTGTTTCATTTTGTGAAGTTTTGAAACCAAACCAAATAAATAAATAAAACCAAATAAAACCAAAGTATAAATTTTGGTCTGATTCAGACCCAGCAATCAAATTATAAGTGATTAATTGGATTAATTTGGTTGAACTGTAGTCACATTTGCTCATCATGCTGCTCATCACTAAAATGGAAGTAAATGGGGTAAAAAAAAACAATCAATCAAATAACTTGGGAGAGAGTGTTCAAAGTGACGCTTATGCTACCATTTAACTGTGGGCTTCGTGTTCCAATGCTTTTGGGAAACTGAGTTCTGTTTTTCATGCTGGTTTTTGTCCATGATGTTGTTCTGTCACAAAATTCTAACTTCAAGAACACAGCATAGCCTACTGAGTGACCAAAAAGGAAAAGAGAAAGCACTTTATAGTTGCATGTCTGGAATTTGGATTGAATTCGATTTGAAACCACATACAAAATTTGGCTTGAATTAGAATGGAAAATTAGGTTATATCTGTTTTTTGTCATTTAAACCAACCCTAATTAAATCTTTTTGGGCCATAGTTCTCCAGAAAATATCCAGTCCTGATCCTTTTATAAACTTACTCTTTATCAGGCAAATGGGTGCTTTTCTGTGTTGTGTGAGGTGCAGTGTGGTGTTTGACGTTGTGTGATTCTGATGCACTTCGTCGGTATGTGTGAGCCAGGCAAGCTGAGGCCCATCTCTATGCCGGTGGAGTATAACTGGGTGGGCGAAAATGAAGACCCAGCCAAGATGAAGAAAGAGCTCAGGAGAGGTGGGTGAGGGAGGAGGGAGAGACAGAAGCAGTAGGAGGGCAGCGGGTGTTGTTTTTTAATCCTAACATATAAATAATGATTTGGATTTCCGTCCAGTTCCATCTGACCCTCTTACTTCTTCTCATCATGCTTTGTAAATTGTGGTTTTTGCTCTGTGTCGATCCTCCCTCCCTGCCCTCTCCCGTTTTCCTCAGTGTGCCTCGCTGTTTCTCTGCATGTGTGTAATTCTCTTTGTCTGAAGAATTCTGAATTTTGTGCTACCCCATTGCCATGGAAACTCCTGGCAAGATGCTGGTATTTGATTGGCCAAGAAAGGCTCAATGGCAAAGTGAGTAAGGGCAGAGAGAATTCAGTGTGTTTAGTCACAGTTGCAGAATGTATGCATCTTTATTCATAACCCAGGAGTATGTCATCATTTTTGGTCACCAGTACACAATGACTACTTATATCAATCTTCAGCAACTATCTGATGAGGCATGCAGATTAATTGGAATGGCCATGGCAGTGGTGTTTCTGCACACTGCTCTAATTCATGATAATTAATTGTCACATTACTGTGCACACAGAGAACTCCATGCTTCGTTATGCTGGCGAGGATAAGGCAGGTCCTGAGGAGTATGCGATAGGAAGCAGCAGCAGACGGAGCAGGAGGAAGAATGAGAAAGGGAGTAGCCCCGCCCATTACACCTTGGTTCCAGCCCTTCAGATGGAAATGCTGAGACAAGACTCAGTAACCACGCCCACCTCAGACACCTCCTCCATCTACCATGTGAGTGGCACCTGGAGCTGCAACTGCAGAAACTCAAACTTACACAGTTTCCTCCTTAATCAAATGTAGTCAGTCATGTTTGGAGTTCTGCATTCAATTTCGATTTTATACCCCCAAAATTAGACTACTCTAACAAGTAATGGAATCTGGCTCACCCAGTTTTTTCCATAAGTGTGTATCTGCCACAAACTAGATTGTGTTCTTCTGTGATGTAACACAGGCTTGGCAATGTAGTTTTGGACACAGTAAGACTTACTGTAGTCTACAATAATAAATAAAACTTGGAATATAGCAGTAATGTTATGGGCCAGCCATCTTGGGCAACCATAATCTTTATTATTATTATTAGTAGTAGTAGTAGTAGTAGTAGTAGTAGTAGTAGTAGTAGCACAATTTAGTATTATTCTGGCTCCTAGGCCCCACCTCATGAAGTTTAAAGGTGTAAACATACCAAAACAGCTGGCAGTTACACATACTAAATAAACACTGTGTGTTATTTTTAAAAACTGTTTATATAATATAACATTGCATAGCATAACAAATGTTGCTTAAAGTGATTCATTGAAAATTTGGGCAAATAAGTATGAAAACATTTTGGGTGAAATTGTCACAATGAGATTTTTCATGAATTATTGCTTTAAGCATACACTCGTTTGAGTAACGGCTGCGTTATTTTTTGCAGACATTTGATCAGTCTTCCGTGCTGACGAAGTCGAAGAAGAAGTTGAGAGGTGAGATACAGAACGTTCCCGTCTTTTCATGTATGAGGTTATTGTAATTGTTCATCCTATTTTTTACCTCTATAAATGGTTTCTTTTTTTCTCTTGTAGCTGGCTCACTATCTTCCATCAGTAAGCGCAGGATTTCCTGTAAAGACCTGGGACAGGGAGATTGTGCAGGCTGGCTCTGGAAGAAGAAGGATGCCAAGAGCTACTTTTCTCAAAAGTGGAAGAAGTACTGGGTGGTGCTGAAAGACACCTGCCTGTACTGGTACATCAATGAGGAGGTGAGGTTTTGAGTAGAAATTAAGTCTTTGATGATAATTAAGAGGGAAGGTGCAGAGGCGTGTCTTTGAGTGGTACAGATGGACGAACCTACATATGAAGTAAAATGTGGAATTTAAATGTTTCTGAGTAGGCACACAAAAGGTTTAGGATATCTTGGGAAGTCCTGAGATTTACCAGAACTTGAAAAATATCCACAGAAACCCTCAGACTAGCTCATTTTAACAGAATTTGTAAATAAATAAATAAATAAATAACATGTTTACATAATCAGTGGCTTACATTTATCAGTGGCCTTCTTTCTAAATGAACACTTCCGTGTATGCCGTATATGACAACACACCCACTAAGAGGTGCATTTATTTCCATATATGAAACCAAAGATGCACCTTTTGTGGTCAGCAATCTGCAGACAGATCCTGTTGTTCTTCATCATAATAATAATAATAATAATAATAATAATAATAATAATAATAATAATAATAAGAATAAGAATAATAATAATAATAATAATGGGGGGCACGGTAGTGCAGTGGTTAGCAGTGTCTCCTCACAGCAAAAAGATTCTGGGTCTGAACCTCGCGGCCAACTGGAGCCTTTCTGTGTGGAGTTTGCATGTTCTCCCTGTGCCTGTGCGGGTTTCCTCAAGGTGCCCCAGTTTCCTCCCACAGTCCAAAGACATGTGGATTTGGTCAAATGGCTACTCTAAATTGCCCATAGGTGTGAATGTATGTTCATCTCTGTGTTAGCCCTGCGATAGATTGGCGATCTGCCCAGGGTGTACCCCACCTCTCACCTGAAGTCAGTGGGGATTGGCTCCAGCTCATCCATGACCCTGATGGATAAGCGGTATAGATAATGGATGGATGGATGGATGGATGGACGAATAACCTCCTATGAATATGTATTCAGATCTGAGCAAAATATTCCCTGTGTTTGTGTTTTTTGCAGGACGAGAAGGCTGAAGGCTTCGTCAGTCTCCCTGAGTTCAAAATTGACCAAGCAAATGAATGCCGCAAGAAGTTGTATGTATTTTCTTTATTTTATCTTTGGACTAATAATCATAATTATGATAACAGTGGAATCTCCAGGACAGTGCTGATTTTTTGTTCCTCTTTTGTACTAAAGCGCTTTTAAGGCATGTCATCCTAAGATCAAGAGTTTCTACTTTGCAGCAGACAATGTGGATGACATGAACAGGTAAGAGATCACTGGACCCATCAAGCTTTTCTTAAACAGGCTAAAGTGATAACAGCATTAATGCTGCAGAATTCAAGTAGCTTTTCTGTTGAGTCAATAGAAATAGAAATGACTATTTGACTGGAATCTAATCTAATTGGAAAAGGCCAAAATCACTTTATCACTCTAATTAAGCACTTCTGGTACACCACATATTTATATTTTACAGTTAACACTAAGTGCTTTTTATGAGTCTTCTATTTAAAAACTGGTTTACCCTTATTCCTTATGCCTGCCTTATTTAATTGCTATTCTGTATTATTGATTGTGTGTGTGTTTGTGTGCATGTGTGTAGTATAAATCCACTCAATATAACTGCACATCAGTGGTTCCATAATGCTACATTTTGATAGCATTTAGCCACTTTGCAGGTGACTGCTTTTTTTTACGTCGATACACAGATGGCTGAGTCGATTAAACATGGCAGCAGCAGCTCATTCGGAGCAGGAGAGGATTCGGCAGGATCATGGTGAGAGGATGCCTTTACACTTCACTGATCACTGATCATGTCGGTTACTTTGATCTATCTGGTCTTGACTAAACAGTGTATACATAGATGTAAACTTTTTGTGATGTCTTGAGTATACTGAGTGCTTGAAACATTTAAATTTTCTATTAGAAAAAATGTTACTTATGCACCAGACTGCAATGAACTGAAAATTATTTTAATTAATAAAAATGAGGAAACTGTACATTAAAACTATGTAACATTGCCATGAAGGGTAGAACTATAAATAACTAGCTCATAAATATAATAAAATAAGGTATTAAATATAGTTAGTTAGTTAGTTATTTTCTATTAGTTTCAGTATATTTACAGAATAATTTGTAGTCATTACTGAATAATATGCTTAAAAATGAATAACAGAAAAATAGCTGAGACTGGAGCCTGTTTGTTCAGACCCCCTAGTGGTATAGATGCTGGCATCTACAGTCTATTACAACCCTGATTCCAAAAAAGTTGGGATGCTGTGTAAAATGTAAATAAATACAGAATACAATTATTTGCGAATCCTTTGTGACCTATATTCATTTGAATACAATACAAAGACAAGATATTTAATGTTCACAATGATAAACTTTATTGTTTTTTGTAAATATAGGCTCATTCTGAATTTGATGCCTGCAACACATTTCAAAAAAGTTGGGACAGGGGCATGTTTACCACTGTGTTATATCACCTTTTCTTTTAACAGCACTCAGTAAGCATTTGGGAACTGAGGACACTAATTGTTGAAGTTCTGAACATGAAATTCTTTCCCATTCTTGCTTGATATACAGCTTCATTTGCTCAAGAGTCTGGGGCCTCAGTTGTTGTACTTTGCACTTCATAACATGCCACACATTTTCAATGGGAGGCAGGCAGGCAGGTCAGTTTAGTACCCACACTCTTTTACTACAAAGCCACGCTGCTTTAACACATGCAAAATGTGGCTTGGCATTTTCTTGGTGGAATAAGCAGGAACATCCCTGCAACAGCCCCATACAGATGCTGTCTTTTGAACTTTGTGCTGGTAACAGTCTGGGTGGTCCTTTTCTCTTTAGCCCAGAGGACACAACGTCCATGATTTCCAAAAGCAATTTGAAATGTGGACTCATCAGACCACAGCACACTTTTCCACTTTGCGTCAGTCCATCTCAGATGAGTTCGGGCCCAGAGAATTCAGCGGTGTTTCTGGATGTTGTTGATATATGGCTATCGTTTTGCATGGTAGATGCATCGATGAACTGTTTACCGACAGCATTTTTCCGAATTGTTCCCAAGCCCATGTAGTAATGTCCTTTATACACTCATATCAGTTTTTAATGCAGTGCCCTCTGTGGAATCGAAGGTCACGGGCATTCAATGTTAGTTTTCAGCCTTGCCCTGTACGTGCAGAGATCTATCTGGATTCTCTGAATCTTTTGATGATATTATGGATTGTCAATGGTGAAATCCCTAAATTCCTTGCAATTGTACATTGAGAAACATTGCTCTTAAACTGTTGGACTATTTGCCCATGCAGTTTTTCACAAAGTGCTGAACCTCACCACATCCTTGCTTGTGAACCACTGAGCCTTTCCAATTTCCAATTAACCTGTTTACCTGTAGAATGTTCTAAACAGGTGTTTTTTGAGCATTCCACAACTTTCAGCGTCTATTGTTGCCCCTGTCCCAACTTTTTGGACCGTGTTGCAGGCATCAAATTCTGAATGAGTGTATATTTACAAAAAGCAATAAAGTTCATCAGTTTGAACATTAAATATCTTGTCTTTATATTGTATTCAATTGAACATACTGTAGGTCAAAAAATGATTTGCAAATCATTGCATTCTGTTTTTATTTATGTTTTACACAGCGTCCCAACATTTTTGGAATCAGGGTTGTATACAAAAAACCTTTGTAGAAAGAAAATATTGACAATATCAACAAAAGCTACATGTCATCTTTCAAAGTAATAAATTGTCTACCCACCTATGAAATTTGAGCTTTCTCTGTCTCAGTTGTGGAGCGCTCAATAACTGAACTGACATGTCTTGTTTATAGCCTGCTGGAGCTCCCGATGTAACATGGCTAAGTATTTGGGACATCACAAGCCAAATACTTTTACCATCAAAAATTGTGTTCCAAGAAAACAAGAATAAAATACAACATTAAAGCAACAATAAAATACAGCTGGTAGAAACACTGGTTATATTGTAGTTTAATTCATGTATTTAATAATACTTTGGTACATGTCTGTCTTTTCATTTAAGTGGGTAGTTGCTGGTGTGCAGTACTTAAAATTTGGGACAGTAAGACTTCAGTTCATTCATTCGTTCGTTCTCTATACCGCTTATCCATTGCGGGATGTGGGGGAAGCTTCAGCCAATCTCAGCTGACATTGGGCGAGAGGCGGGGCACACCCTGGACAGGGCACCAGGGGCTAACACAGAGAGACAAACAGTCATTCACACCTATGGGCAATTTAAAGGACTGTGGGAGGAAACCGGAGCACCCAGAGGAAACCACAGGCACGAGGAGAACATGCAATCTCCACAAAGAAAAACCCTGCTCACCCAGCAGGTTCAAACCCAGAACTTGCTTGCTGTGAGCCAACAGTGCTAACCACTGCACCACCATGCCACCCAAAACAGCAACTGAATTAGTTTTAAAAAACAAAAACAAAAAAAAAACCCAGGAAATTACCTGATTTTTCCCTCTGAACAAAATGGTTAAGGACTTGGTCAGTATAACCAAGTATATGTTCACTATTCACCTCTGCAGTGTTATAGTAATGGACTGTGCTCCTGCCTGTAATTTGGCATGGTGGCTTGTCATGGGTAATTTAATGCTTATATATTTTTTGTTTTCACTTCTGCTTCTTGTCCTCTCTCAGACTACTGGAGTGAGAGTGACCACGAAGATGTCGAGAACTTGTCTTCTAAACAGAACAGCCCTCCACCACCCTACGACACCTTCCCTGCCTTAGTACGTCACACAACCTGCCTCTGTGAGGAATACCAGCATCCAAACCTGATTTTTTTTTTTTTTTTTGATGTTGAATAGCAAGAGCACCATAATTGTTTATTCATGTTCTCTACATTGGAGGGCTTGTTAGACAGTGATGAAGGTTTCAGACATTAAGGTAGTAGGGAAATATGTGAACAGATGGGAAGGGAAGATAAAATGGAGAAGGGAGCAGAGGAGAAAAGAAAGATGAAAACTGAAGCGTGAAAGAGAATGAGAAAGACAGTTGAAGTATTTATTAATTATTGAAGCTCTGGAGACCAGCTTGGTGGCTGTAAATTTTAAGACAAAAATGGCTTTTTAAATGAGATCCCATGGTACTAGACCTTGCTAATCCTATTGAGAGAAACACAAAACAGACAACTTATCATGCAGGAGAGCTCTCTCTCTCTCTCTCTCTCTCTCTCTCTGTCTCTCTGTGTGTGTGTGTGTGTGTGTGTGTGTGTGTGTGTGTGTGTGTGT
>JAOTRR010000022.1:14679353-14690057 GCA_028570945.1 Gogo arcuatus
GTCACCGTAAGTGAGGAAGAATTACAAATTATGAAAGAAAATGCTGTTCCTAAATAATCACCTGTATATTTATACTAAAACAATTATCCGCCTCAAGCTTAGTGAATATTGGTGAATAGTAACCTTGACTTCGTCTCGGTTATTATTCACCGATATTCACTTCGCCTTCGGCAAATAATTGTTAAATATTTTAACCCCTCTCCCCCGAGTTACTTTGTAACGGCAATGTGATATGTCATATCATGCAGCTCTGGTTTCACAGTTTAATTAGATGAATTTGTCTATTTTTCTAAGATGAACAAATCTTGGTGTTAGTATGTTTGTATGCAATGTGCCTGAGAAATTTATGCTGTATCAGATCAGAGGATGGATTTGCTTCCAGGGTCAGTAAGACAGAAGCACTAATTCTCCTTCCTGAGGGTGAGGTCATACAATAATAAGGCTGATTACTACTTTGTCAGCATGTCCTCCATCTGCTTGCCTTCTCCTGTTCCAGCTGACCATTCTGCAACTGTTCGTGGTCTGCAGTCTATATTTCAAGAGCAGGAAATGACAGAAACTGTCCATGACACAGAGGGGCATGGATACATAGCCACATTTATTGGAAAGAATGGCAGGTAAGTACCTTCACCCACACTGTGGTAACTTTCATTTTCATGTACAGCATTTGGCAGATGCTTCTTATCCAGTGTGACTTTCAAAAGTGCTCAGTTGTCTACCTGGAAAACAAATACTTATTTTAGTGCATATCAGCCTGAATGTTCATTCAGTTAAGTGAATGAATCGTGGTTATTAAAGTGCTAATTGACAGGGTGGGTCTTCAGGCTACATTTGAAAGCAGTACCAAGACTCAGTTATTTGGTGAACTAGAGAAAGTTTATTCCACCGCTTGGGCATCTGTACAGAGACAAGTCTTTATGCTTGTCTTCCTTGTAACCAGAAAGTTGTTATATTATGCCAGTTTATACTTGTGGTTTTAAGGGCTCGAGGTAAAATCTGATGCAAGATTTCACTATTCCCATTGTGGAGAGGGGCAGTGGCAAGCATCAGGTTTATTAAATCTATAGGAAGCCAGTGGAGGGAATGCAGTGTGGAGTGAAGTGAGTGAAATTATGAAGATTCAGAAGACAAGTCAGCTCCATTCTGGTACAGTGCCATACTCCAGAAGACAAGCCAGGGGCAAATATCGGTAGACCAATCAAGAACCTGACACCCCTTTTCCGCTGACAAGTTGTCGGTGCTGTATCAGGAGCTGGAACCGGCAATTTTAAAAAGGCCCACATTTCCACCAGGTTAAGAGTTGTAGCAACCTGATTATCTGCTAGTAGAATACAAGGGCTGGTTGAATAAAAGGGCAATCATTGGGCTTTAGCATATAACGGTCTCAGTTTTGACTTACATTCTCAAAGCAGTACAATAAAAAAAAAAAGTATGTCCAGTTTTCCTCAGTGTATCAGAACCCATAATTAGGTTTAAGTAGATTTAAAAATGTCAGTTAAACTGGTTTTAATGGTCAAACTCATTGACTATCTATGTATATGAACTCTAGACTTATCTCCCTTATCCAAGTAAATTAATTGATGAGTGGTTAAAACTCCCATTTTCATTTCCTAATGCTGAGTTATGAGTCATGAGGATGAAATACTTTCAGCCAATTCATTCCATAGAGGGTTTGCATTTTTTCTGTAACAACTAAGCAGTTACAAAAAAGTTAACCAAACAGAGTGCAGCCTTGCCTGAAAGTACAAATGCCCCCTGGCTCCCACACACCCTCTCTAAAAACACCAGGTGTGCTGTTATGTTCAGACCCTCTTTTGGATAACCAATGATTGGCCAGTTAAGTGCATCCTCTGGGCCACAATGGGCCATGTTTAGATGGGCACAGAGCCACTTTAGGGCCTTTGTGTATTTGGCTTAATGGCTTTGGCACACACTTCCGGTTTTGTGTGTGACTTGTAGTAAACACAGCTGACGGGCCTTTGTGTTGACTTTAGCTGGTATGGAGCTGTCCTGGAACAGACCACATTTTATTTGGGACAACATTGTTTGGAGGGTCTTAAAATTCTTGATAAAGGAATTTTAAACGTCCATCACAAATGCAAAACCTTTTTGGGAAAAACATCTGCTTAATGCAGTCCGGTCAACATCTGGTGATTTCTCAGGGCAGGGTCAATGTGGAGAAAGGTCTCAGACTCGTACTTACCTGAACTGATTGTACTTGGCACAGCTACAGAGCCATCAGTTGATGAGTACTTGCCTAAGTCACGTGGTGAATAATTGTAAAATAGGATTAGGGTTTAAAATTGACTAGAAGTTTCTAATGCTGTCATGCCCCAAGTCTGTGAGTTTTCAAGGCTTGTGCTAGATGTGTGTTTGGGAATTAAAACCACTTATAGCTTCCACAAGCTATTGTGGTAGTTAAATTTCTGATTTTGATATGGCTTGGTCAGCTGCAAAATGTCAACTGGAAAAACAAGTGGATTCTGCAGACATAGTGTAGGTCAAGCCTGGGATTTACAACATACATCACATGATCAGAAAGCTCAAGTTGTTTCGTTTAACAGTAACACATTAAGTCTAAAGGTTTAAAAATAGATCACTTGCATAATCTATTTCCATGTTCCCTATGGTGCAGTGACAAAGTGTGAGGAAGGTAAACATCTAATTAAGCCTTGTATACCATCTTCAGGCATCCATTTTAGGGATGCATAATGAACGTGTTATTCCCCTTGCATTCTTTGTTTCTCTAATATGAAGTCTAGTAAAGAGACAGTTCTTAGCTATCCTGTACATTTTACTGTAACAGTTCCAGTGGGTTGCAATGCTTTAGATTTCCTCTGGTACCAGCTTATTTATTAAAACTCTAGAGAGAGTTTATTAACCAAATAACCCTCATCATTGTAGGCAGGTTGGGACTGCTCCGACAAATGTTTTGTCTGGAAGTTCACTGGTATCTCGAACAGATGTGATCTGTGTTCTTTTCAATTAAAAAAAAAAACATGCTGTAAATTTCAGCAGTTAATGAAATTTTAATCTGTACAGAATCTGAAATCTTTTTTCCCCCCTGACATTGTTTTGGTTTCTCAGACTTTATAGATATATAATCTACATGGATATAATTGCTGTGGTGCCCACAGTGTTTAATTTCCTATTTTGTCCTTGAACAGGCTTGCTATCCTGAGACTGCACTCTCATGGCCTGGTGACATTTGACTTGCAGTGTTGTGAAGGAGATGATTTAGCACAAGTGGACAATGTGAGTAATCATGGTTCACGTTTCCATAACAGATGCTGCTGTCTCCAGGGTGTGATGCTCAAGTTGCTGTGATACTAACATTTCCAGTGAATGGTAGATTTGTCTGAGCCAAACTTCCAAAATATCAGTTTTAATGACATGCTAATACTTACATGCTAACACGGAACCTTTAAGGCTCATGAGACCTTGTTACAAAGAAAAACCCACCTAATCTTACCAAATCCTCCTTTATACTTCTTTAGGTTATATCAAAGTATGTTCTGAAGTTTAGCTTGGTGTGTATACCCCTGACATCACACTGTCAGTATGTAATTAACTCTGGGTAATCTGATATTTTTCTACAGCTACTGAATGCACTGGAGAAGAAACTGAAGACTCTGCTACATGGAACTATCCAGAGGGTGAAGAGGTGAGACTTGGAGAAATGTTTTGTATCTAAAAAATTTTTACAGCCTCCAGAGAGGAGTGTGTTATTAAAAATGCTTGCCAGGACATGTTTGTTTTTAAAATGGTCAGGTCTGAGTGGGGGAAATTGGTGATATCGTTCAAAAACTGACACACCCCCTGTATTTACAATAGCATCACAACCAATACATGTGTACTCTCTCCATGAAATATATACATACCTTGGTCATAAAATCAACATTGCCGGTGAATGGAAGGAGCAAGTGAATGGCATCTTTGCTGAGTTTACATCCAGGTTGCATCTAATTGACAGCTGCCTTCTACCCCTTATCATGAAGCTGGAAGCTATTAGATAAATTGCACTGCCTAAAGTAGAACATCTATTTTCCAGTGTCCATATTCAACAGAATGCACTAAAGTAAATGAATAATACAACAGTGAGTTTAGTATGAAAATGGCTTGGATTGAACACACATTGCACTCGAGACATTATTTTTCATCCCCAGTGGGAAGGTAGACTCGTGGTACTGAATATAATATAGATCTACACAAGCACACAGATATCCCACCCTCTGAATATGTTGAACAACGATGACAGAGATGTTAGAGAACTGGCTCGCTCGTCTCTCTTTCTGGATTTACAAAGACACAATGTGCCATTAGCAGGGCACTTCATTGGCTTCAAGAGGAAGCCCAGCAGGAAAATTGATGCCTATTCTGCTGACTTTGGGGTCTGGTCAGATTGGCCGGATATGAACGATCTATGTGTCCAAGCTGGGGTGTTCCTTGAGTGGGCACAGGCTGGCTCTGGGACAGTGAGAGTCTCAGAAAGCCTTATAACTGACCCACTCACCAGTGTTAAAGCAACCATAACCTACAGTGGACACACGTACTTCACTGACATTCACAGGTGCTCGATGTACTTGACTGGATTTATACAAACAACAAGAAGACAGGACTAGACTCAAATTGCAGGGGAAACTGGCATGTCTTTCCCATGCTGACATTAATCTCATTCATTCTTTAAGAATGCTACACTCAATGAGGACATTCTGAACTGAAATCTACAATACAGGTCCTCCAGAAACAGAGAGGAGTGAGCCAGTTCTCTAACACTCCGTCATTGTTGTTCAACACCAGACTTAATCTCTCAATCTGGACATCTACTATCAGCCTCCTCATTGCTTTCACCACACCCCCAGAACAGGTTATTGAATCTCTACCCCACATTCTCTCTTGACTGTTATGCTTTCAAAGGGCTGTACATAGAACATCACAATGGAATGGTAAACTTCCTAACAAAAGAAATATCAATCTATTTACCTTTTTATTTGAAAATATACAAGCATTTTTGTATCACACCTGCTATGTTAAACCTCTGTAACAATGATTCATTAACCTTTGCAAATCTCTCTGGTAATACACCAGATATTATTGTTATAAATGAAGACTTCAGATAGGTATTTGTCCTAGAGATAGGCTGCACATTTGATTATAGCCTTGAAGAAGCCTTCATTACTAAGGTTATCAAGTATCAACAGCTCCTGAATCACAGACTATTAGTAGGCTGTTGTTCTTTATAAGTATATGGCAGCTTAGGACATGTCCCCAGCCTGGTTATCAGGGGTTTACAGCTGTTAGTGGTGCCTAAAAAAAAGAGTTAAACAGCTAGCAAAATACTGTTCAGTGTCTGGTATCATTGGCAGTCATCATATATGGAGAAGGTGCTGCTATTTATATCCTTGATAATAAGATATAAGAGATAAGATATTCCTTTATTGATCCCCATGGGGATAATCTTGATACAGTCCATGCTTTAACAGTAGGATGATCTATTTTTCTGTATTCTGCATCTCTACTATCTATGTCCTGTATTACTGCTTTGCTAAGTGGATATAAATCAATTGTTTGCTTGTGTATGTGTGTTTAATGTCAGGCTTCCTGCACTGCAGCGAGGAGCAGAGGTGGACAGGTACTGGCCAACAGCTGATGGCAGGCTCATAGAGTACGACATCGATGAAGTTGTGTTTGATAAAGACTCTGCTTACCAGAACATCAAAATCCTGCACTCTCACCAGTTCGGCAATATCCTCATCCTCAACGGGGACGTTAGTACGTTACACGTGCCACACTTTTTTTTTTTTTTTGCAGCTTTCATAATGACTTTTTTATTTTTAGCAGACGCATGAACGTATGGACATGTTTGTGTATAACTTCTTTGTAGATTTAGCAGAAAGCGATTTGCCCTACACACAGGCCATCATGGGCAATGGCAGGGAGCACTATGCTGGGAAGGAGATTCTGATCTTGGGTGGAGGAGACGGAGGCATCCTTTATGAAGCAGTCAAGCTCAAACCAAAGATGATCACCATGGTGGAAATATCCTTTGGACATCTATTTATAGCATTCTCTGGACAATTAGTCACACCCATGTAGAATTTCTCATTGGAGAAAAAATAAGTTTATGCAGCTTTGTTTCATAAGCCGCTTTAATGTACCAGACATTTATATTTTACATAAGGTTTGTGCTGCTGCTATAATAGAAGTTGAGAGATCCATATTGGTATGATTAAGCAGAAAAAAAGGGCTCCTCTTCTCTTAATCTTGTGTGAAATTTGTAAATCAAGTCAAAAGTATGGACACCTGCTCATAGAATGGTTTTCCTAATTTTTTCTACTATTTCAGAATAATAATAAAAATGTTAACTCTATCAAACTGATCTGTGTGCCCAGGAAAAGTGTTAAACAAATTAAAACTATTTTATATCTTAAATTTTTATCAGTATTCCTGATGGAAGCTTTTCGAGGATGCTTGACCCAGGAAGCTTTTCTTGATGTTCCCAAATAGGCAGAGCTCCTCACTGCTTCTTGTCATGGAAATTATACCTATAAGAAATTTGGAGACACCAAACTCAAGAAAAACACGTATACCTTTATTAAAAGATTCTTAAGGACCGAGTAGCACCAGGTCAAAGGAGCTACTGCCTTAAAGTCACTTACGAGGAATATTTATACACTGGAGAAAGGATGACATATGCTGAAAACATTTTTCCATAGATGAGGTAAGCTGTTGTCTGGCTCTTTTTTCAAATGGGTTAAAGACTAAAAATGTATTAATACATGGGAAAAGAAGTGGTGAAACTTAAACAGGAAGAGGCCTCCTAAAACAAAATGTCAAAAATGCAGAGTCTCAGACCGTAACTCAGCCTATGGTCATCAAAACATAAAAAGCACTGTTCCTTGTTCAAAGGTCAACCTAAACACAAAAGTTCATCTCTAGTACTAACACATACAGTATATGCCAATAAATACAATCATAAGCACAAAGTATGCACTGATTATAACTTGACTTAATTTGATTGTTGATTATACTGATTAATGATTACTAAATGCATATGCATAAATGTGAATAAATGTTCAGCTTTAAAAAAAAAAAAAGAACACATTGATCATAAATATCACCACACTTCTCCTAAGATCTAATTGAAAATTATGAATCATATACTAAAAACAGCTCATTTGGTGAAATAAAAAAAAAAACACTTCGTAAGGCACAATCTTGTTCCAACATGACAATGCCCCTGTGCACAAAGTGAGCTCCGTGAAGACGTGATTTGCCAAGGTTGGAGTGGCCTGCACAGAGCCCTGACCTCAACCCCACTGAACGCTATCGGGATGAACTTGAATGCTGACTGCACCCCAGGCCTCCTCACCCACCGTCAGTGCCTGACCTCACAATTGCTCTTGTGGCTGAACACAAATCCCCAGAGCCATGTTCCAAAATCTAGTGGAAAGCCTTCTCAGAAGAGTGGAGGTTATTATAAAAGCAAAGGGGGAGTAGATCTGGTATTTAATTCTTGGAGGGGGGCTTGGGTTAGGGAAGACCAAATATGTAATTGGATCTTCAAAAAGAATATATAGGTCTGATGGCCAGGTGTCCACATACTTTTGGCCATATTGTGTGCTATGCAGGGTTAATGTTACTAACACTAAAATCCTTTAACGTTATTTAATTTTTTCATTCCATAATTCACACATCATGACGCTGTAATAAAGTGCAGTTAAGAGGTGCAGTGTTTTATTTCCTTAATGACGCCTGCACATAGACCAGATGGTGATTGACGCATGTCGGAAGCACATGAGGAAGACTTGTGGGAATGTTCTGGATAACTTGAAAGGGGACTGTTATGAAGTAAGAAATGTTTTTAGAATAAAGGGATGTTGTTTCTGTGTAAGGAGAATGAACTGAACATTAAGCTTCATTCTTTAGCTGCTGGGCTGTTAAACACTGAATGGAAATGGCTGTTAAGTTCTTTGTTGTTTTTTCTGTCTGTGTACAGTATATCAAAATCTGTCTATCTATCTCTTTTACCAAAGGTCGTACATGTAACTGGCTCCTTTTTTTATTCTTTTATATATCTCTACATTATTCACAGGTTTTGGTAGAGGACTGTGTTCCAATACTTAAAAAGTTTGTAGAAGAGGGAAGGACGTTTGATTATGTCATCAATGATCTAACAGCAATTCCCATTTCTACAGCACCTGAGGAGGGTTCGTGTTCATATTTATGCCTTTGTGTAAACCTAGGTCAGATTAAATGCTGAACGATTCTCAGCACTTTCTAAACTGTAATAACAGAAAAATTGTACAGCTGGTTAACTTCTGAAAATCTGTGTTTTTGCAGAGTCAATGTGGGAATTCCTGAGGCTCATTCTTGATCTATCAATCAAAGTTCTGCGGCCTAGTGGCAAATACTTCTCCCAGGTGAGCGCGTGGCTCAGAGGTTGTTGACATCTAATGACATCTATTTATAGGGTTTATACTAGGGATAGGAATCTTTTGGCATCCCAGGATTCAATCTGATTACGATTCAGGATGCCAAGATGCGATCTTTGTTGATCCTTTTTTTTTAATTTTATTTTTTTTTTAATTTCTATTTCTACAGCCTACTTTTTTTCCATATAACCCCTTGATGCTTGTAAACGATGAAAATGCTTAAGCTGATGCAAACATTTGATTTATATTTTGTGCATTGTTACATAATCTATCAAAACAGAATCTTGAAATAAATGTTTTTTCCTTACCTTGTTTATTTGACATGCTGCTTTTCCTACAGGGTAACTGTGTGAATCTCACTGAGGCACTTAGCGAGTATGAGGGGTTACTGAGAAGGCTTTCATGCAAGGTGGATTTCTCCAAAGAAGTGGTGTGTGTTCCCTCCTACCTAGAGCTGTATCCTTTGCCATTAACGTCTGACCTCCCCAGACACAGCGTCTGGTATTTGACATGGAGCATTTGAGTGACTGACTGTGTGTGATAAGACAAGACAGTATATCAAATGTGAAACAGTTAAACTTGTAAATGTTTTTGAGACATTTTAAATCAAATTCTGTTTAGCATTTAGAAGATAATTTGACTAGGGGTATTTGAATGAATATAGAATCGTAATGTACACTGTAAAATAAGTGTTTGTTCTTTAAAATAAAAATTGACAAAACAATAAATCATGTCATCCAGAGCTGGTCACATCCACACAACCCTGTAGTATATGATTGTGTAGATACAACTACATGTTTCCTTCACATTTATTAGAAATGGTCCTTAATAACGTTGTCTCAGGTGGATGTTCTACACCATTTGGAAGAAGTAACACTTGGTCCCTGCTTGCTGAAGCCTCACCCTTCGATACACTGAGGGGAGACATGCACACATTTCTCCATGCACTGTTTTTACTATCCCTCTGTGCCCTCATTTTTTAGATGCCAATTTTTAATTTCATTGTTGAAATCATACAATGATTGTATGTTTGTTTTTTAGTTTGTTAGCTGGTTTACTGTGCAGTTGTTCTGTGTTGACCCTCTAGTGAGCAGTGAGTGGGTGAGTGAGTGAGTGGGTGAGTGAGTGAGGGGGTGGGTGGGTGGGGGGGATGGGACACTGCAGATGACTATGAATCCTGGAGGGTAATTAAGCATGTTTTCCACCTCTGAATACCGTGTACAATCAGACAACTGGCTGTTTGCATTCTGGTTTTATGATAAATTATGCTTTTTATTGTAGCTTCACTGATCTGATTGTATGTTTTTATTTTTTCTGCCTTCCTTTTGTTACTGAGCTTTGAGTGATTTGACCCACTGGACCCACAAGTTAATAGCGGTGTTGATGCTGAGTATGCTCCAGGAGGATCCTGTTCGTTCAGTCATGTGTTAAAAGGGAAACGGGTTCTGCAGTGGCAGAGTTCATTCTAGATTTATTTTGCTGAACTGTGAATTTTTTTTTTATGATTTAGCGCCTTTTTACATTCTAAGTTTGTTTTCTGTTTGTTTGGCACATGTGCTTGAAATAAAGAGGCTTTGAATGAATGTAATTCCCACATATTTACGTTCATGATCCATATTAAGATGCTTCATTGACCTTATTTATTTGATTTTATTTCAGCAAATACATAGTAATCTTGCTCTGAAAATACATTGAGGTCATCAGAGTGATAAACATCTATTACAGAACCTTGGAGAGAACATTTTCTGGCCTTAAGATATGTCTTTCAGATTTGTTTTTCCCCCCCTGACATTTAAAATTGTATATGGTGGAGGAGCAGAGGGGATTAAAATTTAAGATCCAATTAATCTATTTATGAAGAAATGTGTTTGAAGGAAAAAAGCCATAATAAGGTACACTGGAAAATTTTATATTAATATAATTAATATTTTTAACATTTAATATTTGCTCATATTTATTAACATTTGCATTTGATTATATTTAATTTGTTAATTTATATTTTGAAAGATTTATCACATTTATGAATATTTTTCATTGCCATTTGTATATTTTTGATGTACAATGAGATGCCAGTTAGCATATAAGTGCACTTACGTAATAAATGGGCAGTCAGTTCTTTCTCTCCTTAGCCCAGGTAAGACACTTCTGACGTTGTCTCTAGTTCAGGAGTGGCTTGATATTAGGAATGCGACAGTTGTAGCCCCTTTCCTGAAGGTGTGTGTGTGGTGGCTCTTGATGCACTGACACCAGCCTCAGTCCACTCCTTGTG
>JAOTRR010000022.1:14709487-14719574 GCA_028570945.1 Gogo arcuatus
ACACACCCCCATACCATCACAGATGCTGGCTTTTGAACTTTGTGCTGGTAACAATGTGGATGGTCCTTCTTCTCTTTAGCCCAGAGGGCACGACATCCATAATTTCCACAATTCAAAATGAGGACTCGTTAAACCACAGCACACTTTTCATCAGTCCATCTCAGATGAGCTCTGGCCCAGAGAAAATGGCAGCGTTTCTGGATGTTGTTGAAATATGGCTTTCGCTTTGCATGGTAGATGCAGCAACAAACTGTTTTTACTGACAGTGGTTTTCTGAAGTGTTCCCAAGCTCATGTAGTAATGTCTTTTATATAATCATATCGGTTTTTAATGCAGTGCTGCCTGAGGGATCGAAGGTCATGGGCATTCAATTTTGGATTTCGGCCTTGCCCCATATATGCAGAGATTTCTCTGGATTCTCTGAATCTTTTGATGATATTATGGATTGTCAATGGTGAAATTCCTATATTCCTTCCAATTGTACATTGAGAAACATTGGCATAAACTGTTGGACTATTTGCCCATGCAGTTTTCATACAGTGCTGAACCTTGCCTCATCCTTGCTTGTGAACGACTGAGCCCTTCCAATTAAAAATGCAGTCACTGCATTTCTTATTTACATTTTTTTTTGTTTTTATTTACATTTTACACAGCATCCCAACTTTTTTGGAATTGGGGTTGTACTAACAATCTATTTATATATTTGCTTTTTTCCTTTCAGTAGATGCTGTGAACCAGAGAAAGATGAAGATGATGGAGCTGATGCAACACATACACACATTTAAATTTGACCTTGAGTTGGAACTACAACTTTTTGTTCTTTTGGGGTTTTTGCTATTTTAAGTTTATGGGAAGTGTCCTACATAAAAAAAATAAATATATAAAAATTGCTTACCTCTACACACACACACACACACACACACACACACACACACACACACACACTGCATCCCATGGTGGTACCGAAACCCAGGAGGAGGTCCTAGGTGCTGCCATGTGTTAGGTTTGATACTTGACTAGAGAAACAGGCTCAATTAACCAGTCTGTTATGGCATTGTCTTTTTCTGCATCAGGCAGGTGCTTGGAGAGGAAGTAAGAACCAGGCACTGAGTCAATGATCAAGTTCTACTTTTGCTATTTATATGCAAAGTATGGTGTGGCAGAGAGGGTGTGCTTGAGCATCGACTGTGAATGGCGAGGAGTCAGGTTGAACCAGCAGGTAACGTGACCAGTTACACCTGTGTCTAATTACTGGCTGTCTATTAATGTGTGTCTCTGTGTGTCTTTCAGACAGCCAGTACTGAGAGAAAGGGCTGTGTCACCCCACATGTGTGTTTGTGTGTGTGTGATAGTCCACTGAAAAGTGTGAATTAAAGATTAAAACCCACCTGTTTGGAAGCCTGCCTCCCAGTTCCTCATTGTCCCACATCAGAGACCTGTTACACATGGATAGATAAAGGATTAGCGCATGAGCGAAACATGTCTATATCTTATCATGAAATGTGCTGACGTGTGCACTCCATGCAATCTTGACACTGGTACAGTGTCTTTGGTGCAGAAGGTATTGGTTCTTTGGTCTTTGGTGCAGAAGGTATTGGTTCTTTGGTCTTTGGTGCAGAAGGTATTGGTTCTGTTAGTCTGACCACATTGTCACATACTGATAAAGCTTATAGAAATTACAGGCATCATACGTCCAGTACAGAGGAAGAGAACAATGCTTGCTAAATTATGATTACATGAATTTTATCCTTACATTCCCCTCTTTTATTCTAACAGAATAACCACAATTAATTAAATGCATCATAGATCTTTATATCATCCTGTGCCAGGAACTGGTCTTCCCAGGCAGTCTCCCATTCCAATACTAACCAAGCCCTTAAGGCACATTGGGCAGCACCAATCTCCATTTCTATAGCCCTCAGCCTCTTATCTGTTACATAGCTAGGGACCAGGTCTCTGATAACTGCAAGAGTTTGACTCCCTACTTGCATCTGTTTTTCGGTATGCCTCGCCTGATGGCAGTAGGTACCATTTTATGATGGTCTTTGGTATGACCTGACCGCAAGTAGAACCTACAATCTCCTGGTGGAGAGGTGGACACATTAACCACTAGGCCAGTTCACAGTACCCAAAGCCAAGTAACATGGATTAATGATGGAGCTGAAAACATGCATAATCAAAGAGCACAGGCAGGAGATAAAGCAAGAAAGAAAGATTAATGCTGTCAGAAGAAGAAACAGGAGAACATGTAAAGTTAGTTAGGTCAAATTCAGAGTGACACGGTCTCATCACAGTTGACTTGGTGACATTGGATAGTATTTGGTCTCGCAGCTCAAAAAGAGTGACTATAAAGTTAGCGGTTAAAGAGTTAGGATGGCAGTAAAATTGTGTGCAATTATTGTGGGTAGCATTAGCAGTCTCTTTACTAATAGGTATTATAGCCCAATTAGTATGTGATGAGTGACATATCCAACATGAGTCACTGTGTTCACTGGAGAGGTTTTGAGCAATCTCTAGTGATTTCCAGCACATTTGTCAAGATTATTTAGGCTTGTTGTGCTGATGACCTTTGGGCCTAAGGCCATGAACATCAATTGAAGAAGGAACATTATTTAATAGAGGCTGCTTTTCACCTTCAGGATCACACTTCCTACAAGTGGGTGTATGACCAAATAATATACAAAAGAAGCTAGTTGGTCTGTTGGATGAGGTTTGGGTCTCTCCCAAGAAATGCTGATGTAGTCCATTAAGTTGTTTGGCCATCCGCACAAACAGTCCAATTAAGCCAGAGTGTTTAATATTGATCTACGAAATACCCTTTCACAGAAAAAGTCCTTCGGAGGTCAAATTGGTCACCAGAAGATCTTTTTCTGGGTTCTGTCATAAAAAAAATCTACTGAGGGTCTTTCTGTGTTGTGAGGAACACTAAGGGTGGTAACAAAGATAATTGTGATGGAACCCTTTTTAGTAACTAAATCACTGGGTATTAGTCAGTATTGTGTCATCAATTAACTGGGTTCCAGAAGCTATATACCTTTTCTTTAAATTCTCCATGTAGGGGATATAGTCTCTGTACATGACCTGTCTGGTATGTAGCTAGAGGGTTGCCAGTGAGCACTTCTACCCTAATTAAATCTTTTCCCCTCTCGTGGGTCTTAAAAATGTTTCTCAGAATTTTATAAGTAAATGGGGAAAATTCAGCACTCTAATGTATCTATCTAATGTGTAGACATGACTTAAGCTGTGATATATAGGCAAAGTGGTGGCCAAAAGTGAAATAGGAGATTAATGTAGGCATTAGTTAAACGACAGGAAAGGAAAGTTAGTCCATATCTTCGTAGAATTAATCCAAAATTCAATACAAAAAGAAGTTAAAAGATAATGACTACAGATATATGCAACGAGTACCTGAACGTAAATTTTCTTAAAACTATTCCTGAAGAAAGTGGATAACTATTAGCTCTTAATATGCCAAATGATGCCCTAGAAGTTTCTTCTCTACTTAAATTATTACAAAAGAACCTGTAATAGAAAAAAAAGGTTATGACATGCAACAGTCACTTTCTTCACAAGGTCTCTGGCGCCTTCTCTATCCTCCTCATGTGGATCCACTGTAGGTGTCTGGCAGTGAGGATGGCAGTTCTTGTCACGGCGATGTCTGTCGGAGGCCCGTATGCTGCTTTTCTGACCTTTCGTGGGTTGAAGCTTTCTCACAAGGACCTTGTCACCTGGAGGAGAAAAGGATGAGTGGGACTTTCTGTGGGCAGAGGAAAAGAACAAGACACATTCCCATAGTGACAGTTTAGCTTTTCAATGAGGGCCTGGGTTTAGTTGCTGAGGATTGTGTCCATGACACCTGAAAGAGAAGGTGCATGGTTACCTTTTACCCAAGGGGTGGGAAACGGTTATCCCATCAGTATCGTGACTGGAGACAATTTGGTTGTGGTACTTTGTGTCATTCTTATCTCACACAAAATAGTGGGTAGCAAATCTACCTAATTTTTATCTGTTTCCATGCATGCCTTAGTTAGTCTTTCCTTTAATGTCCTATTCATTCTCTCCACCACCCCAGAAGACTGTGGGGGATAGGGCATGTGAAACTTCCAATCAATGTTCAGATATTGACAAAGGTTTTGAGTTACCTTTGAGGTGAAAGGTGTTCCCTGATCACTATCAATGGTAGTAGGAATGCCAAAACTGGGGATGATTTCTTTTGCCAGTATTTTAACCACCATGTTAGGATTTTCTTTAGAGCAAGGAAAAGCTTCAAACCATTTTGAAAATCTGTCTACAATTATCAACATGTATTTCACATTTCTTACAGGCAGCATGTGTGTGAAGTTGATTTTTTTAAACACTGAATTGGTGCTTCAGGTGGCGATAGAGTGTCATGTCTGGCCCTGGTCCCTGTATTACTGACCCTAGAACAAATCAAACCTGCATCCAACAGTAGTTTAATGACTTTATGCATATCAGTAATACAGAACTGCTGTTCAATTGCTTTAATAACCCCTCTTTGTGCAACATGTGAAAGACCATGAAAATGACACAAGAAAAGGCAGAGTATCCTTAGGAAAAGCTATGTGACCTTGAGGGTCACGTATGAAGCCAGTAACAAGAGAGAGAGAGAGAACTGAGCAATCCAGCGCTGTGTGCATGTGTGTGCATAGAGCAGAGTGAAGTCACTGCAAAGTGAAATTAAACAAAAAAGACCCTCGTCAGCAGCCACGAGACACAACATCAGGCCCTCGTTGTGCTGTGCTCAGATCAGGAGCAGCGCTTCCAGGCTCTGCTCCAGGCCCAGGGGGCAGGTGATCTGGAGCCTGGTCCAACTAATGGGTACTCCAGCACCTACTCCCGCAAATGTTGTGGCCAAATCCCACGTTCTGCTGAAACCAATGGGTCTGCAGGATGACCCCAAGGCCTTCATGCAGCTGTTTGAGTGTGTCGTCGATGCATGGTCATGTCCAACCTTGCAGTGAGTGGTCCGCCTTCTGCTAATCCTGTCGGGGGAAGTCCAGCTCGCGGCTCAACAGCCCCCAGCCCCAACCTGTTGGAGTATCTGGACATGGAGCAGGCTATTCTGCAGTGGGTTGACCACACCT
Source organism: Gogo arcuatus (assembly GCA_028570945.1). NCBI lineage: Eukaryota > Metazoa > Chordata > Actinopteri > Siluriformes > Anchariidae > Gogo > Gogo arcuatus. The sequence goes on from JAOTRR010000022.1 coordinate 14,714,593, forward strand.
CAGAACATCTCCAGTGCTTCAGTGCTCTGGCATACAGTGAGAATGGCTGCCTATGCGCCTTTCCCCAACAGCTCCAAGATGCTTGCGGACCGTGGCTGCTAACAGAAGACTGCGATGCCAATTACATAATCGACCGAGTGGTGCTGGAGCAGTTTGTCATTCAGCTGCTGGAAGGAACTTCATCCTAGGTCTAGTGCCACTGCATGACATCATTGGAGGAGGCAGTCCGGCTGGGGGAAGCCCATCTGGCGGTGTTTCCAGGAGCAGGCTCTGCCACACCTTCTCTCTCTCTCTCTCACTTTTTCTGCCATCTTGCCCCTCCCCTACCCCTGCACCATGGAAACAGGGGCCAATTCCCCTGAATGCTGATCCCCGAACCCGTGGCCCTCCCCGTTTTTCCTCATTCTTCGTGCCTCCGTGCCTGTGTTGCCACTAACCCCCTCTCTCTCTCCATAGGTGGAACCATCCGTGCTCACCAAGGCCGGGACAAAGCCCGGGCAGTTCTGCAGGTGTGGTGGGGAAGCCAGGCATTTCCGGGATCAGTGTCCCCATAAGGAGGTGGGGATTCTAATCCACATACCTGATGTGCCTTGGGCCTCCCCCGATTGAGCAGGAGTGTACCGAGTGGCAGTGAGTATTCAAGGGGGTACACATCAGGCCTTGGTGGTCTTGGGCTGTAATCAGACCACAGTTCATCAAAGCCTGATTCAATGCTGGTGAATAGGGAATGCACAATTGGTGAAGGTGGTGTGTGTATATGGGGATGTTCACAAGTGTCCGTTGGTGCCTGTCACTGTCCAATTTAGGGGCAAAAAGCATAGTCTTGTGGTGGCGGTTAGTCCTCGCCTCACCCATCCACTAATCCTGGGGACAAATTGGTCGGGGTTTAAAATATTAGCAAAGCACCTATTTGTGGATGGGTCCTGTGATAGCAAAACTTGGGGGGATTCCACTGCAGCATTATCTGGGGAGGCAGTCCCAGGGTCGTCTGCATCAGTTCTGTGTCATGGGGACATGGAGAGTAGGGAGGGCTCCACCCCTCCACTGTCCACAGGGAATTCCCTTTGGGATTTCCTATTGGAGCAGTCGTAAGATGAAATTCTGGCACGCTTTTGACCAAGTGAGAGTAATCAATGTTAAAACCTCCAGCCTAACATTGCACTCTCCTACCCATATTTTTCTGTTATTAAAGATATAACCTATCAAGTGATGCAGGACACTTGCACAGGAGAGGAAATGACCCAGTTGTTGGTTCTGAAGAGCCGTAGAGAACTTTTATTCAATGTAGCTCATCATAATCCCATGGCGGGGCATTCAGGCCAGGATAAAACCAACTCTTGGCCTGCTTCTATTGGCCTGGCATTCATGGCGATGTTTGCAGGTAGTGTGCGGCATGTCGCGAATGTCAACTGGTGAATTCACCGGCCAACACAAAAGCACCATTGCGCCCTTTACCATTGATCAAGATCCCCTTCGAAAGAATTGGTATGGATCTCATTGGACCATTAGATCGAGCTGTACGAGGATATCAATTTGTGTTAGTCTTAGTGGATTATGCAATGCGATACCTGGAAGAGGCACCTCTATGCAACATTTCTGCACACAGTGTTGCAGAAGCACTCTTCCGCGTTATCTCCTGAGTTGGGATTCCGGAAGAAATCCTGACTGATCAAGGCACTACATTTATGTCATGCACACCTTGCGAACTGTACAAATTACTGGGGATTAAATTGATTCATACCAGTGTTTACCATCCACAAGCGGATGGGCTGGTCGAGCGATTTAATCAGACGCTTAAAAACATGATTTGTAAGTTCGTTAACGGGGACGCTAGAAATTGGGTCAAATGGCTTGACCCCCTTTAATTTGCAGTGCCTGAGGTCCTGCAAGCCTCCAGGGTGTTTTCCTCATTCGAATTATTGTATGGTCATAAACCTCATGGCATCTCATTTCTTGTCACAAAAACCCAGAACCAGGCCATCATCTTGGGGTTTCCATGGTTACAACACCATGATCCACAGATCTCTTGGCAAGCCAGAGAGATTCTGCAGTGGCCTTCATCTTGCATACAACATTGTCTCCATCTCCCTAAGCTCACAGTTGCTTCCACCACCGTGGAAAGCCCTGAAACCTCCACCATGGCCCACATTCCTGAACATTACCGGGTGCACTTAGAGATCTTCAGCAAGAGTAAAGCCAGTGGGCTCCCTCCTCATCATCCTTACGACTGGGACATAGAGCTCCTTCCTGGCACCATGCCTCCTCGCTACTGAATCTACCTTCTCGCCATATCTGAGCAAAAGGCTATGGAGGACTATGTGCAGGAGGCTCTGCAACAGGGGTACATCCATCCTTCCATGTCACCTTCATCTGCTGGGTTCTTCTTCTCTGGCATTGCAAAAGTAGTACATGAATAAAGGCCGTACAGCATCATCTCTCAGTCCATAGATGAGTGGGCTTAAGCAGTGTGGCAGGACCAGCACAAACACAGTTTAGATAACGTAGGTCCATGAAGAGCTACTACTCATGCTGCTACTGCTGGCCATTGCTGCAGCTTTCTCTATAATGCTGAAGAGAAAAGCGGTAAGGCACAAGAATGAGGTGCAGCAGCACAGTTTTGTGGGCTTTAGTAACAGTCTTTATTGGAGAATAAGGATCCGGTTGTGATCGTGTATCAAACCCATAAACCAAATAATTCCAATGGCAATACAAATTCTTTTCAGAGTGACCATTTCAGCATGTCTTAGAGAAAAGCATATGGCCACATAACACTCTAGTGACATCACAGCCAGGTTTAAAGGTGCATTACGAAAAGTTGTCCCTGAAACAATCACTATAAAAGCACAAGAGGCCATGACTAACCTGAGATAGGCCAGGCCAAAAATATACAACAAAGACGTAACAAAGAGCTGTATCGAGTTATCAAGAAGCATGTGGTTAAATAGAATGTAATGTGGAGTCTCTTTAAAAACAAACAGTCTTACTCCAAAGAGTGTATATTATGATGGCATTCAAATAGATAAAGAACAGAGACATTAATATTGCAAAACTAACTTTTGATATTGGTCCCTCAGTCAGTGCAATCTGATATATTTGCTGATGTATACGCAAACTTTCAGCTGTGCTATCATTAGTAACTACCATTATATGATACAAAATATAATATACATTATTTGCAGATATCACTAACAATACAGGATGAGTCTGTACAAATCACCACCACATCCTCACAGATCAGATTTTTTGGAAGGAAAAAAAAGAGACAATATTTACAAATATTTACCCCAATCTGCTATATCTGGTGCAGAGCCTCACTTTCATATTTGAGCCCAGCTCTGAAGAGGAATACTAATGTGAGCTGATGTTTATAATAGACACCATGTCAGCCTCAGGGAGAGATAATGACACATGTTCAAGTATTAATAGTATACATGATGTGAAGATCATGCATTCCTGGGATATCATTCAGTGGTGTATTTTATAGGCAAATTAGATATTTCATGAAAAAGCTATTATTGCCCATGTCAGTCCATGCCACATTTATTCTTGAGAAAGGTCCTAAGAAAAGTCTGTCAGATTCATGATGTGCTCTTTACCAAGCTGTTTGTTTGTACCTCTGTTCTTATAATGATAAATCCCACTGTCCTCATAAATTGAAAGCACGTAAATTAAAAACGTTTCTGATAACCAATATTATTGGCTGATACCCACCCCTTGAAAAAAATTTCATTCAAAATAGAAATGTATTATAATATTGTGAATAGTACAAAAAAACTCAAGCAGGCCTAAATGTACATAAAAAACAAAACATTTTAAACTATGTACACAGCGAAATTGCTTTAATTAGGCCTATATACACTCACATAATTCTTTTTTTAATGGCAATGCTTAATTGCTTAATGCTTTTTTATGGCAATGCTTAAAAAAGCCAAAACACATATCAGTCAAACAACAAACAATGAAGTACAAAAATACTCAATATACACTTACTGAACAAATTCCACCAGCATGGCTGTGTGGTCAATAAAAGAACTTGTTGTTCTGAACAAATACTGCCTAGAGAGGTACCCATTACAATGGAAATAAAAACTTCAAATTTCAAGGCAACAAGCTGTGTCAACGTAATGATTTTTAGTAAGTAAGTATTTAAACGGGATAAAAAGGGTATTGTCTACAGGTGACTATAGACCTTTATAGACATAATAGACCTTTGTTCTATAATGTAATAATGTTGTTCTATTAAATGTTACACCACTACTTATGCTACATGCTTTTGAATGAAAACTAGTATTGTTGTGTGGCAGCGGGGGCATGGTTGAGCGTCAGCTGTGGACAGCGAGGAGGTCATCCACAGGTCGAACCTCAAATAACCCCTGCTTGCACTCAAATTGCTTTGTGTGCTCGCAAATCTTCTGCACTCTCTCTCGGATTTTGCTGATACAACCTTATTAAAATTCACCAACTAATAGAATGTAAGGTATGACATTGACCAATGAAATCATCACTGTCTCCTTGGGTGCGTTCACTTTATTTAGTTTTACTTTTACATTCCTGTTTAACCGGTGTTCTGAATTTTTTCCTGCCAAAAACATTTTCCTACCCGTAGGTAAATTTATAACCATATCTGTTATTTTGTTCTATCTTGAGAGAATATCCTACCAGCATAAATGTGTTTCCCTTAGTGTTGGAGGTGGTAGTACATTATTATAGATTAAAACACACCATAAATATGTGCTTCCTGTAGTGTTTAAGGTGGTAGTACATTATAGATTAAAACACACCATAAATATGTGCTTCCTGTAGTGTTTAAGGTGGTAGTACATTATTATAGATAAAAACATTCCATAAATATGTGCTTCCCTTAGTATTTAAGGTGGTAGTGACAAGTTCACATCAATGTACAGGCTACACGTCTCACATATACAGTACCTTATAAAATGTTATAGGAGAAGACTCAGTGCTGTTTTACTGGCAAAGGGAGG
>JAOTRR010000022.1:14779411-14794397 GCA_028570945.1 Gogo arcuatus
TATATATGAGAGAGAGAGCTCCAAAGTCTGCTAAAATGCCTGATTTCCGGTGCCTCTGTTGTTTGAAAACTACTGGGCAGCTCTTTTTAACCGTTATAACGATGTAACCGTAAAATGTATATGTGTTGGTCTTTGCAACCTGGAGTTATTGGGCTGTTGGACACAAGCGCAGATGATCTCGTAGGCTTTCCACAAAAGAATGTGATCACATGACCAGCGTGCTCTCTGTATATTTTAACTCTTTGGGTTGTGCAGATTGAGACCCCTGATGTTTAAACAGTGCAACTGCATTACATGCATAATTAATCGAATGCTGATTTCCACAATGTGAATCGCACATTTCCATGATGCACATCATTACATTTTTGCATCACAATGCATTGTGTCATGATGTATACACCCCTATCCAGGGTATTCAACTAAAATTTTTAATGGTCCAGTTACATAAAATTGGCACTTATTGCAAACATAGTGTCCACTGGTGGTGTACTGGAGCATTATAGGTTATAATAAAGTGCACTGTCCAAGGAATATAATTTAAACTTATGTTTAAAATAGTCAGGATAGATTTTAATCTGTTACATCAAAAACATTATGGAACCCACTCTGAGAACATACTGTGTTGGAATAACCTTCTTCTAACTCAAAAGATAACTATGATGCCAGACTCATTATTCTTGTATGATGATATGGGCTTTTGTCATGTATGCAGGCTATGGTGACTCTTCCTTTGAGGAGCCAGTCCACAGCAAGTCCTATCCAGGTGCAGGCATCAAGAGCTCAAACCGGCATCTCTATGCCAGGCCTGGCTTCTGCTGTTGCTGTCAGTAAAGCTCAGAGCAGTTCGCCAGGAAGCCCTACTCCCAACACTCCATCTCCTGCAGTGCTGCAAGGGGTCACCAGCCAGAACATCATCAAACAGGTGCAAACATGTGCTCATACTAGCATGAATTGTCTGTAATTTCTTTTATGTAGATGTATGTATCTCACTGTGTACACTTATATGTATAAAAATAACTCTGAAATATTCTTTGTTCCTACACAAAACCTCCAGGTTGCCATTACTGGTCAACTAGGTGTGAAAGCCCAAAACCCAGCAGGCATCCCACTGACCGCCACCAACCTCCGAATTCAGGGTAAAGATGTGCTGCGCCTGCCGCCCTCTTCAATCACCACCGATGCTAAAGGACAGACGGTGCTGCGCATCACCCCGGACATGATGGCTACTCTCAAACTCACCCCTGACATGCTGGCCAGTGCCAGCAGCACAACTGCTAAGGGCATTTCTGCCACTCTGCATGTGACCCCACAACAAGCCCCTCCCACTGTTTCATCTAATCCCGTTCCCGCAGCCAGTGCCGAGGCCCTGACTGCCAAAGCTCCCTCTTCCCTGCCAGCACCAGGCACCGCTACCCTGGTGAAGGCCACGTGTGACACTGCTATCCGCCTCATGCCTGCCCTGGCCGTCACCATGGCAGACCCCAAAGCCCGCACCTTCTCCACCGTCACCTCTTCGGACTCAAAAGCTGGCGGGACCACCATTCGCATTGTGCCCAGCCTGGGCGTGATACCACAGAAACGGGGGCAGACGGTTCCGGTCACCACTACTACAAGCTCTAAGCCTGGAACTGCTTCTTCAGGGGCAGCCACAGTTACCATAGCAACCAGTGGAGTGGCAGGTGCTAAAGGGGTGACACTGGGCACTCCTGCTGTGGGTTCATCGCTCTCTCTGGGCACTGCGGCAGCCACAGTGAGACAAGTGCCTGTCACTGCTACAGTGGTGGCCACACAACCAGTAAGCATTTACATTTACGTCATTTGGCTGACAATTTCATTCAAAGTGACTTACAGAGGATACAGCTGAGCAGTTGCGGATTAAGAGCTTTGTTTAAGAGCCCAACAGTGGCAGCTTGCGATGCTGGGATTTGATTTCACAAATTCTAATCAGTAGCTCTTCATATTTTTTTAAATTTATTTGTATTATTAAGGACAGACCTAGGGAAACCTTTGAAGGAGTAGTTTGGGGGGAATTGAAATGTTCCCAAGGAGAATTTGCTTCAATCTTGAACTCGAGCTGCAAGGTTACTAATAACTGAGGAATGTTTATAGTTTCCAGTGTACCACTGTGCAGACTGCATGTCGAAATTATTACACACTCGTCAGTAATGTTTTACAAGCTGCCTTTAAAAATGAGAATGTGAATAAATTTGGAAATGTTACGCATTTGGAAATGTATAAACATTTGGAAAGGTATTCAAACTGGGCTACATTTCCAACCTGAGTCTGAGCCTCACATAGTGACACCAAACTTTCTGAGGAAGAAATTCTTCGAGATATCTGCATCAACTGTCTTTTACTGCTATGGCATCTTTTTATTTTTTTCAGAAACCACTTAAGCAAGTGGGTTTGAGATTGTGAAACGTGACGAGATTTAAAGTGGTGTGGTGTGTGATGATTTAGTTATGCAATTTGCACAGTGTTCAACTGGAAACTATAGGCTTTCCATTAATCCTTGTTACTAACTGCCTATTTTCCTCCTCAGGGGAAGTTACCTGCAAGGATCACGGTGCCTTTGTCCGTTCTTAGTCAGCCTCTTAAGAGCAAAAGTGTGGTCACTACACCAATACTGAAAGGAAACATCAGTACCAAGTGAGCTTTTTTCAATTTCTATTTAGGGTAAAATAAATAATAAAACATGATCGGGTGTGCTGTTCTAAGAAAATAATCAGTGACAGGGTGGTGGGAAGCAGTTATTGTAACCACCCTGAATTTATTTTCCAATAAGTGTATTATTCCTCTTATACCACAGACATTTTTCAGTGATTAAATATTTTTTATTCTTTAAATATCATTTTTGACTGAAGCCTTTCTCATGTCAGAAAACGTACTTACAGCTTTACCTCTGATTGTTACAGAGAGCAGACACTGGAGACTCCTTCCAAACATGTTTAAATAAATGTCTCCTCACACAAAACAATGTCAACAATTACACACGTTTTTTTAAAATCTGTTTATGTGGCATGTCCACCATACAAGTCCCTGTGTAAGTTATAGAAATGATAATGTATTAGAACAAGCACATTAATATAAACCTTGAAACCAGAACCATTGCCAGAGCTGCAGTTACAGAAAATTAATCAACACCAATCTGACCAATGAGAATCAGGCATTCCACAGCACTGTGGTATAAGAATGGATAAGACACCCACCTCTCTTAGGTTATAACCTGGTGTAGAATGAGAATATTAAGATTAGTTAAATCCTTTCTAGTTATTTGAATGCTCATTTTGTCCTCAACTAATTAGTAGTAGCTGTGTGTGGGTTTTCTTTTCTGTTTCCCTGACAACCATCAGCCTGAATGATAACATTAAAATTAGTCTGTGTTTTTCTTCAGTGTCTGTCTGATATGGTACAGTGCCTGCAGTATGTGCTGTGTGCAGTTAGATGTTTAATCATCTTAACATCTGTTTGTTTATTTCCTCTTTGCATTTTATTTCACTTCTTGTGCTTGACATGCTCATCGTTACTGAAGTGTAGGTTCACTCTAGGCTCGAGCTGTCTGTGTGACTGTTTTGTTTATATGAAAATGTTGTACATGGTATAAGAAGAACTAACTGCAGGAGAGAACAAGCACATGATAAACAAAGAAGTCGCCTGAACATTGTTTTATATTTTAGTAAACAGACTAGAATAACTTTTAAGATTTAGGCCACTAACTTTTAGGCTTTAACAAGCCATGAGCTGTCAGACAGAATACAAATAATTTTTTGGCCACAAAAGCTAAACCTAAATGTGAAGGCACCTGAGAACACAAAAAAAACAGAATTGGCTTCTTGTACCACTTTTAATGTCAAGTTCAACTTCTGATGCCAAGTTTCATTATTAAATAGGAGGATCCCACTCTGTATGCGCACCACTATTTCTGACTCCTGCTGCCATATTTAGTTTGGGGAGTATTGACAAATGCTTTCGCCTTCGCAGTTGCCACAAACAGAGCAGAAAGGAAATTAGAGAAAAAATGGAACCAACTGTTTTCCCAAACATATTTTCTAATATTATTCCTTAATATTCTACTTAAATGCCTATTGCTGTTCTTTCATGTAGATGAAAGTGAAAAAAAAAATGTTGATGTTGATTTCCTCTGATTACATCCTGGTCCAAAATTTTGACCTTCATCTCCCCCCCCCCCGCCAATCAAAAATGGCAGATGAACCAATCAGCATATTAATCTGTAATGATTGACTGTTGAGGTATTTTGAATTCTCTGATGGAAGCCCCACCCCCATCCCAGATTAGTAATTGTTTGTATGGTTTTTCTTCATTGAAAGATTCGGCCTCACTTTCTGTCAAGGTAAATGGATGCCTTGGTAAGAAATGGCACATTTTTGGCCAAAAGGGAAGAAAAGCCAAACATTATGCCTGAAAAAATTAAACATGCCTACAATGAAGTGTCAAATGTTCCAAATCATTTTAATGCTAATGATAAAGTGATGAAAAACACTATTTGCTGTCATACTTCCATCAACACAGGCACGTTCAAATAGTGCAATGTATAGTATTTATATTTACAGGATTTTCCATTAACTACTGTGAACTTGGGGAGGGGGGGGTTGCTGCAGCTCTTATATTGGTAGCTAAGATGCAGCCTAGTGTTCGCATAGCTGCCTGGCTGTCTGATGTGATGTGACCCTCTCTGTCTTCTGTATGCAGTATTGGTAATCTTGGCAGGAATATTATCCTGACGAGCATGCCAGCAGGCACCAAGCTCATTGCCGGGAATAAGCCTGTCAGCTTCGTTACAGCTCAGCAGCTGCAGCAGCTGCAGCAACAGGGCCAGGCCACACAGGTCAGCATGTTAAAAATGAACCCACACTACTCCCACATCCACCATCATCTCATATCTGCACCTTCCTAAAGAGTTAAAACATTTAAGTGATTACCTGCCTCCTTTCTCCTCTACAGGTTCGTATCCAGACTGTCCCAACACAGCAACTACAACAGCACTCAGCATCCAGCTCCCCTAAATCTACAGTGTCCACTGTGGTGGTGTCCACTGCCCCCTCGGCCAAAACAACTCCTGACCCACAGTAATGCCACCAACATCTTAAATCAGAGTACAGCACCATTCTGGAAAGCCATTCTGGAAGGCCAGTGTTTGCCAAAGCTCTGTGAAAGTCTGAAATATTGGCTTCCATTTGACAAGGAGCTGTAGTCGAGTATAGTATAGAGTCCGCTGTTTCAGTGCTCCATGTTGGGTGAAAAGGAAAAAAATCACCACAAATATAAGTTCACCTTCAACCATGACCCTTTCCATAGTAGAGAGACATCCTGTTTTATGAACTGAGTGACTTCCTTCTTATATGTTGTATATACAGAGACAGTTACAGTGTTTGATATGTTTCCTGTTCACTAAAAAAAAAATTATTGTTGTGAAATCTGGACGTCTTAAATAATTTGTTATCTTAAATAAATAAAGTTTATTTGGTTTACCATTTCTGCAGTGCTAAAATTACAAGGCACTTTATTCAGTTTGTCAATAAATTTATAACCATGTCATGAATTAACTTCAGCTCTGCCAAAAACCTTCACATGGTGAAACCGACATTTTCTACTATATACAAATACTATATATGGAACGTGTCACCACAAAATGAGTCCAGTTGGTGAAAAAAAAAATGAGAAGTTGTTATATTGGATATTCTAAATCTGCAGTTAATTATTTTTAAAATAAAGGGGTGGTTTATTAAACTTGGTGCAGCCAATCCATAGAAATTAGCAAAAATGTTTAAGGTATCATCATTGAAAGAGAAAATCAAGTTGGAGAAAATCAGCGGTAAACGTTGATGTGTAAATTGAAATTAATGCACAGCACACTTTTATTTGCCCTACAAAGTCATATTTATTGGTTGTTTTACTATATAATATTTTGGTGATGGATACATTATAGATTAAGGAATGTATTTACGGCAAAATTAGAAAAACAATATGTGGGTCATTTTTTGACACTCATTTCAAATCACTATATCTTGGAATGAACTTTTGCTACACTGGACTCATTTTGTGGTGACATGCCCCATATATTTCTTATGCTAATTCCATATGCTATGTTTAACAGGAAGATTCCAATACTTCCTTGGTTGGGCCTCACTGACAATTTGATCCTGGTTACAGCCCTGATCCGGACTATAGATTGTGTGCTGACCTTGAGCTTCTGTTCATGTCATACCATTATACAGAATACACTGATGAGTAATAGGAGTGTTTTTGAATATGCACTGCATTAACCTGAAGGACAGTATCTTTAATGAATCATTCCTTATTCATTATGTGTTCTAAGACTATAGATTAATGTAATAATTTAAATGCAAACATTAATGCTTGTACCCGAATGCTCAATTACATCCTCACGTGAGAAGCAGGTCTATCTCGTTTGCTGCAGGTTTTGTTTCTACTTTAGACGCTTGATGAGAAATCAGCCTGAAATTCAAGTTATTCCAGGTGCTGAATAAGACAAAGCACTTCACCACCACTTAGGGGAAAAAAATTCCTTTTTTTATTCACAGGTTCAGTGAAATACATGAAATAATGCTTTCTTGCAAGACTGTAAGTACAGAAGATGTCTTCGAGGCACTGACAGTTTTCTCACATTACAGTCAAGCTGTTTTTTAATAATACATTATTATGGTTTTAACTTACAGGAAAGCTTTCTGATGATTGACTTGTTCATTATGAACATATATATACTATTTGAATAACAGTGGATAAAGCAGTTCATCTTTTACTTAGTTGTGTTAGGTGTGCATTGTTTCTATGCATTTTTTTTTTTTTTTTTGCTGCTGTATACTAAAGCAGTGGTTCTCAAAGTGAGGTGCAGGGACCCCCATAGGGGTCTTTTTTTCTTCTTTTTTTCTTTTTGTTACAATAGTGGAAATCACAGCCCACCATTATCAAAATTATTATATTTATTATTGAGTTCTTATAATTATTAGCTTATTTAGCTAGTCACTTGAATTGAATGTGTTTAATCTGAACTTCAGTAAGTTAACCTATAAATAATTGGACCTAATGTGTTGGTGGAAAGTTCAGGAATAAAAAGCTCTATGATGCCAGTAAATAAAATAAGATCCTCAATATTGTTTTACTCATTAAATGATAATCCTAATATTTGGATTATGTTCATAAAAGACTGAGGGGGTCTATGGAATTTATTTAAGAGTTAAAGGGTTCCTGGCTGCAAAAAAGTTTGAGAACCTTGGCTGGGACCCACCAAAAAAAAAAAAAAAAGGCGTGGATGGTGTTTACTCTCATGCTGGCAGGAGCAGGTGGTGAAATATGAAGATTGTGGGACTAACAGGGGAGCATACAGAATGCAGCAGGGTGTTCATTTATTCATTCATCCACAATAACTGGTTTATCCTGGTGAGCATCGCAACTAGCTAGAGAATATTGCAGGCTAGTACAAACAAATTGTAGAAGCAAGCGGGATTGGTCAAAATTCCTGCAGGAGAAGGCGGGATTGGTCAGAATTCCTGCGGGAGTGTAATTAAAAAACTCCTGCTCATATCCCTACTGCACCCACTGATCAGCTGAAATCTTTGCATGCTAGTTACCAGAATTCTATTCTTCATCTGATTCCTGGAGCAAAGCCTTCTGGGAACTAGAATCCAAGTGAGTGGTTTTCCTGAGGCTGATTTCCAAATCCGTCCTCTGCCGCTGTCCGTACCTGTTGGTGATACTGGAAGATGACGGGGAAAGTATTTAATTTATGTAGGTTAATGTTTTACAGCTGTGATTCCCCGCCTTCCTCTGCCTCACAATCTGTAGTGTTTTTCTGGCTCGAACACACCTGACCTAACCAATCAGCTAAATAACCTGACACCTGAGTGGACATTGGTATGTTTGAGCAGAGAAAAGTGTGCAGGGCAGAGAAACTCCAAGACCAAGGTTGAAAATTAATATTCAGTCAAGCTCTTTGCATCTTGATATCTTTTTACTTCACATAAAGATTTGTGCCAGATTTGAGTATGATTTGCACTCACCACCACACCGTGCTGTAGGTCACACCCACCATCAGCAAAGCTACTGCATAATGCCAACAGTAGCACATAGTAATAAACATGATGTTGCCATGGTCTTTCTGGTCCCACTCTTCTCCATTTAGAGGATACAACACAAAACCAATCTGGTGTAGGAAATAACTGTTAGTTCAGAGCCTTAAAAGGCACTAAACTACATTCTCATTGATCAGATTTCCACTATTCAACTCCAGTGGACCACAAGGTAAAATGAAGAGTGAGTTAACTGTGCTTTGACATTGAGCATACCTGATAGAACCAGGTTCCTTGCAGAATAGCCACACTGCTCCTGAACACCTCAAGCAGAGCATTATCTCTCAGGAAGACCTCAAGCATCGTGCTGGCTGCACCACCAAATACAGCCACTAGCAGTAACAAATGAATGTGCTGGTCCAGAGCAGGCCGATTGTTTATATGGAAATAGAAAAGGAACCCTGGAAAAGAGAGGACAGGAAAACTATTATAGCTTCCATTCATGACTGATGGACAATATTCCCAGTCACTACACTAATTATATACACTACCAGTCAAATTTTAGACACCAACTCAATTTTACTAATTTCCATATTTAGGTCTCATAGTGATGACATCAAAGTTTTAAAATAACATTAGGTGGACCCTGGAAAAAAATTAATACATCTAAATTGTCCTGGATTCTGCAAACTAGCCACATGCACAGAAAAAAATGGTTCATCAAGGGTTATCAATGGTTCATTATACTAAATGGTTCTTTGCCCACAATTTATGGGATAATTTATACCCATTATAATGTAAGAGTAACTTGTTTTGCAGACACTGCACAACATTAAATGTAACTATAAATGGATCAAAAGTAAGATGTGAAATAAAAAATGTAATTGTAGGAAAAATGCTGTGGTATAAGAGAACAAACATTTCAGAAAATGCTATGATTAAAAAAAGATTTGGCTTTGGGAGGTTGGGGGTAAGAGTAACTTTGCTTCATTGCCACATCACACCACCCTGTTGTTGATTATTTTCCTATAATAGTATGTTCTGTCATTTTATTCCTTACATAAAACATGAAACACCAGAGACCAAACGGTGACCAGCAGCGTATGTACAAGTCAAGTTCAATGAAAGCAGAGATCCAGAGGAAGGAAATGAATCAGAAGAAACTATCCTCTCACATTAGTTTCTTTTCATTTCTAAGTATAAGCATAATGATTTTGAAGAAGCAGCAGCTTATGACCATAGAATTCGGTGGAACAGGAAGACAATAACAACATAGCTTAAAAAAATGAAGTTGGGAGCCTATCACACTTGACTTATGCTATAGGTCACTCTAGTGAATTTCTAGTGTAACCCTATAACAGTCCATTGAAAAATGACAACATATTGTCATCTAGCTGCTTGTTTTGAGTGCTTGATAGCAGGTGTGTTTCTGCTCCTCCCCTGATCATGGGGCAGCATGATTCCTGCCCCCAACACATTATTAGTGTTTGCTGCAGGTCCTATTTTGAGAGAGCGAGAGAGAGAAGCTCAGTTGACTGGTTGTACCTTCTACAAAGAGCGCGAGAGAGAGGCCAAATCGGTCAAGTCCAGCTGGGACAGGAAGTGAGGACATGCTGAGAATGTCTGCAATGCCAGAGATGCCATAGAAGAGGTACATGGTGCTGTGTTGCCAGTTCATTAGTTTCACCCACCCCTCATTATAAAGGTGAGCATGAGGTCCATCAGGTACAAACTGCTCTGCCATGATGCCTGGAACAAGAGTAAATGTCAAAACATGATCTCATTTCTTCAAAATACACGTCCAAAACCCAAAATGTTCATGAGTGTAAGTTCATCACTTACCAACAAAAGCAAAAAAGATCTTTAGGCTCCCCTCAATGAGGTCCATCCTGTTAAAGACCAGAGGCAGACTTTGCCTTGTGCCATGTTGTCTCTTCTTCCAGTTGTGTCGCAGTGGATATTTCACAGACCACCAGAAACCAAACAGCAAGAAGAAAGTGCCAGGTAATGCATGTCCTTTGAAGTTGGCCATCTTTTAAGATCTGCTTCTAGTCCTTTCTTCAACACAACACTACATGAAACATGAAGAAATAAACTCATTCGAGAATGAAAGAGGATTGAAAGGGAAGAACAAATATAAACCACACAATCCTCACAAACCACTGTGGCATGGCCAAATTTTTTGACCCACAATAGAAAAACACAATCTGTGCTTCACATCCCTCCTTAACTGTCTGAAAATATACATTGCTGTTTATCAGTTTGCATAAGACAGTGCAAAGATTTTATCTTGGTCAATTAGAATTGTTTACTAATACAGCAGAGTGATAAAGTTCTCCAAAGTGATACTAATGTCAGATCACCATTTATCCACTGCCATACTCTGAACTATGTGCATTTATTTGGTATGGTAATTACAAAATGACATTTCTGTAAAAGATTATTTGATTACATACGAATGATTACATACTGTACAAAATTATCCAAACTACGCTCTCAGTCAAAAACACACCTGCTTATTGAAGGGGTTTCTTCATTTTTACCATGTGCTACTATTTCAAAATAATAATGAAGGTATGAGAGGAATAATTAAATTAAAATACAACAATAATTACATTAAAATGTAACAGTTAAAATGTACATTAAAAAGAAAAATCTGTGTACATGTACAACTAAATGAGAAAGATGTATGTGTATGTAGAGATGTACATACACATGCATATGTACATACATATGTACATATGCATGTGTATGTAGAGAGAGAGGGGTGGTTGTGGGTGTGTGCACATTTATGGATGCCATTTTTATGTAATATGAATATGATCTATCTATTCCTGTCTTTTAAAAATATTTGAATTAGATTTTTTAAAATAATATGCATACATTCATAAATTGGCCTACTTTAGCGAAAATGAACAGCTAAATTTAAAAGCTAATAACAATGTTAATTTCTGCAACCATCATATCAAAATTTTAATAATGTGGCACAACTTTCTTTCCAAAGATAATTTGTTATTAATATATCAACCCTATTTTTTAAATTTAGCATGTCAGTATGTCCTGTTTACACTCTGTAGATTTCTTCACCAGTCTAAACCAAAAACAAAGCCACATTCATATCAACCACACCAGTCAGTTCACCTGCTATGTGTCCCATGCTGTTGTGGAAACAATAGACTATGGCATTTCAGCAATGGGCTATGCAAATTAAAGAGCCAGGACACACCTGGCTTAATTACCTGACTTAATTTTGCAATAATTAGGTGGTGTGATGTGGCCATGTTGCAAAGCAGAGTTACTGTTACCACCCTAAAGTGGGTTGTTTTCTTATAACTGCATGTCCTACAGTGTTTTCCTCATCTTATACCACAGTGATTTGTCAACAATTTCTTGATTTTTTATTCATTAATGAACAGCACGTCATGCTAGCCATTTATAGTTACATTTAATGTTGTGGTATGACCACAAAACAAGTTGGTTCCTGTTCTCATTTATATTATAGCAGTTATAAACTTTCATTCTCTCACCAGCTTCTCTTGCTTTTCCTCTCTTAAAATCAGTAAAGTCAATAACTTGCCGAAAAATGGACAGCATAAACTTTTCTGTCAGACTCTCACATGGCGGAAAACTTACTGACTGTTACAAAGTGCTGACACTGGAGACTCCTTCCATAATTAAATAAACATCTCTGAACAGAACGCTTCACTGTATCAATGATTATATGTTTTTATTTGTTAAATACCATGTCTTTTAATCCATATATTTTCTTAGATTATGACACGGCTTTGCTGAATACTCATTTCTGATTGGTCAATTACAGCATTCTATGGTCTGTTATTTCTAAATAACAGACCACTGCTATGAATAACAGACCACTGATATGAACACAGTTCTGATCATAGGTTCTGGAGGACGACGTAGCCTACAATCATATCAATCCACAGAATAAAGTCCAGTAAATTTTGTTGCTTTAATAATCAAATTAACAACTTCTGCTCACTCAGGACACCTTGTGGCAAAAAGAAAAGTTATTCCATCAGAAAACACTATGGAAGATTTTTCTAATTTTGCTTGTACTGTTCAGTTTAATGACTTATAAAGCTAAGTAGGCTAATGTTAAGAAAGCTACAGAGTTTACAATTGCCATGGACGCAGTTCCAACCATTGAAGCTAATGGACTATTTTTTTTCCTCATTTTATTGACAAATAGAATTATACAGCAAGAACGAGAACAATACCAAGAACAACAAACAAGATAAAACAATAAAGCCAGTGGGTTATAAAAGAGAAATCAGTAACCAAAAATATTATAATGTTTACATGTATTCAGTGTTTGAATAGCCTTCTTGTTTTTAGATTTTTTAAATTGAGTTAATGTATTGTTTGATTGTCAAAAATGAGAAAAGACGGTTTATAATTAGAGAATTTGGATTTATGGATATATGATTTTGCAAGTAAAAGGATGAAATTAATAATATAGAATTGGTTGGTTTTGGAGGGAGAGTATGTAAAAAAGCCAAACGATACATTTCCATAGGAGTGTGAGAAGTTATAATCAATATATTGGCAAATGAATGTGCACACATCTTGCCAAAAAACAGAAGAGTGGGGACATGACCAAAATAAATGATTGACATCTTCTGGAGCCAGCTGACAAAAAGAGCAGTTCATATCAGTGTTCTTTTTATATCTTTGTAGAAAAACCTTGGACGAATAAATACGATGGATCATTTTGAAAGTCACTTCCTTGATTTTGTTTATAATCATATATTTAGAAGGAAGGCACCAAATTTTCTTCCAGTCTAACGGACTATATTTTTGTTTAGCGGAGCAATAGATTGCTTCGCGTCAGGGACCTGCATCACCCTGCCGGTGTTCATTTCACAGTAACTGTGAATGAGTTTTTATTATAGAAGAGATAACTTTACAGAACGAGCTCACTGATATAAACCTTTCCATATATCAGTTTATACTGCAGTATAAATGCTTTTATTAGCACAGCCCAACCTTTTAAATGTTTCTGAATGTTGCATGATACATTTTATGATGAAGGTTGGCTTTATACAGAAACTGCACATTTCTCACTATCATTTTTATTTCAAAAAAAAAAAAAAAAAAAAAAAGGTAATAAGATGAACAGTGCTGTCTTACCCGTACACATGCGCCCTGCCTCAGCCGCAGACCTCCAGCATCACCAACGTAACCTTTCCTTGGTTTTAATTTAAGCTCTGTGATGACCTGCTAATAGGTATCGCTGAAACGTGTCTTCTGAATGCTCCCGAAGAAAACAAGTCACTTTCCTGTTCCCAAACCGACTTGACAGGTTTTCCGAAAACTAATTGTTCCTATTGCGCGGTCACGACGTGCGCGTTCACAGTCCCGGCCTCGTGATTAATCAATAGCTAAACTTTTCCCTTTGATAAATTGCAACCTGGTGATAAGAGAATCACGTTTGTATTGTTTTATATAAGTCTATATTTACAAATCATTAAATCGCTCGAACAATAAAAAGTAATGCGGGGTTTTGTTTTGTTTTAAACTGCCCGTACCCGTGCTTTGGTCCGTGTTGGATATACTGGAGTACCCAGTGGATCCCGCCCCTGTGTGTTGAGATGGAAACACACCAAGTTTACCTGTCTACCTGCTCATCGGCCCCGCCCTCTCTTACCTGGATCATGTCCAGTATAGATGAACAAACTCCTACACAGTACATTTGCGACACCGATTGCTTTTTGATTCTCCAAACAAAACATTTAGATGGAAAATCTTTCGTTTTTTAAAAAAAAATAGCCCATTCAATAGGCTAAATAAACTACATGCGATCACGTTTTCCACGTACGATTATAAGAGCAATGTGATCACGTGAAAAACATATGAAGGTGCATTTCACCATGTACCCTAATGCACTGAAAATGCAGGTGTGAGATCAAGTAAACACTGGCATACTATGCAGTCATATGTGAAAAATAAAATCTCGTGCATTAGATGTTGAAAAATTAACATGTTAAAAATAAATGAATCATGTGCAGTAAGTACTCACTGGCCACTTTAATAAGAACACCTGTATCCCCTGCTTATTTATGCTTTAATCCAATCAGCCAATCATGTAGCAGCAGCAGCGTAAGGCATAAAATCATGCAGATACAGGTCAAAGGTTTCAGTTAGGGTAACTATCATATCAAAAATTAGAATGCAAAAAATGTCCAAAGTTGAGGTGGATGGGCTACAACAGCAGAAGAAGCATATCAGATTCCACTCCTATCAGCCAAGAACAGGAATCTGTAGCTACAGTGGGCACAAACTCACCGAAATTGGATGGGTGAGAATAAAAAAATCTTCACCTGGTCTTTTTCCTATTTTCAGCTGTCCAATTTTGGTAACTGAAGCTCTGTACCTGCATGATTTTATACACTGCACTCAGTCCATATAATTGGCTGGTTGAATAAATGTATAAATTATGGGGGCAGCCATGGGCCTGAAGGGTTGGTGGTTTGATTCCCAGGACTGGCAGGAAAAATGTGAGGGGAGTTGAGTGAACGAACAGCACTTTCCCCTCCCTCTGTATAATGGCTGAAGTGCCCTTGAGCAAGGCACCTAACCCCCCCCAACTGCTCCCTGGGTGCTGTAGCATAGCTGCCCACTGCTATGTGTGTGTTCACTGCTTCAGATGGGTTAAATGCAGAGGAGGAGCTTTGCTGTGCTTGAGAGAGTACACGTGACAAAATAAAAGGCTTCTTCTTCTAAATGAGCAGGGATACCGGTGTTCTTAATAAAGTATTAGTTTTATCGCAATACATGTGTAAATTCATAGTGTACGTTTGTGATGATTGTTCTCATACAACCCCAAATCAGAAAAAGTTGGGACGGTATGGAAAATGCAAATTAAAAAAAAAGAAAGCAGTGATTTCTAAATTTACTTTGACTTGTATTTCATTGCA
>JAOTRR010000022.1:14839665-14853416 GCA_028570945.1 Gogo arcuatus
CACACACACACACACACACACACACACACACACACACACACACACACACAGTGACAGTTTAGCCTAGCTAATCCACCTACTGGCATGGTTTCTGGGAAGATAAAAATATTTCATCTCCAATGACTCTTTTTAGCACTGAAGCATCGTTTTGTCCATTTTTTTATAAATAATGTTTTACAGTATCAAAATCGCAAGCTTGTTTTGACAATTCCACATGATCTGATGTGCATGTGTGATGATATAGTATAGATATAGAAGTAAATGCACTTAATTGCACACTGATTAGTTGGTAGCTATGCTAGTTGAAGAAACGCATCATATCTTGGATATCTGAGTACATTCAGGGTGAGAGGGGAAAACTAAATTATATTTTTTATTTTAACTTGAACACTGGTTATCTAACTAAATTCAATGCATTTCTCTGACCATAAAAAAAAAAAAAAAAAAAAAAAAAACATACACGACGCACAGAAGTGAAGAGTGAATAAAACAAAAAAATCCCCCCCAGGCCAACTCATTAACTCAGACATTCACAAAGCTCCACGGTATTAGGAGCTGCTCTCACACCTTGCGAGTGAGTCACTGAAGGAGCGGATCCAAATAAGATAAATCCGTGTTGGCCCATTGGACTGTGACAAGCAAGCACATCTCCTCTCCCAGGAGGCACGGGCATGGATCCATATACTGTAATTACCCATGTCAATAAACAGTGTATCCTATGCCAAGGCACAAATCCAATCCTGTATAGAACAGCTTTGCACTAGGCAATAAAAAAAGCACGCACTGAAATCAGGTCTTCCCACACCCACTCTTTAAATGTAGTTATTTGACTCCTCTATAAAAAATAAAAATAAAAAAATTACTCCACTGCCCGAGGGGCTGGCATTTACATGCAGCAAGCATTGCGTTTTCAATCTATGAGAGAGTGCTTGCGATCTGCGCATTAGCCCTAATGATCATCTTCCCATTGTGTGTCTGGTCTATTGTTATTCAGAAATGGCCCAGGCACAGAATTGAACTTTTCCACGTCTTCCTGAGCTGAAATGGTTTATTAAAGCAGAGAAATAGGGAGGAAATGGCTCTCCAAGCACAACCTGATGGATGTGCAGTTTTAAAAAAAAAGGTAGAACACAACAAAGAGTCGCTCCAGCTAGCCTGCGCGCGCGCGTGCACAAAAATTCATCAACACATTTGCTGGCCATGTCAATAGCTCTTGCAGGATCAATTATGTACCTTACTTCCCCCATCTACTGTGCAACAAATCACTTCAGAGTTGAGATAAAACTATATGGCAACTGTGTTTGTCTTGTGATTTCACAAGACCATCTGCCCCGTTTCAGGTTTTGGACTGGCTGGATAATGAGCAGAAATTAGCACCCCAGACTGACTGACTGACAAAGCATGCTGGTGTATTTTAAATGGCTGCAGTAATCAAAAAGTCACAACTAGGAAAATTGTAATCAAGTCCTCCATGGCACAAACACTTCAACTCACCATGTCTGCTACTTCAAAAATCATGTGCATGTTAAACCATGGCAGAGAGTCCATTCTTATAGAGCCAAAGCACAGGCTCTCCAAAGATGAATGCTGATAAACACGTACTTCAGCAGATGGCCTTTGTGCTTTGTTGGAGAATAGCAAGCCATTCAGAGTCTTTCCCTTCTAGACATTTCTATCTCAAACTCAGCAAGGAGAATAAAGGAAATATCCCCCATGCATGGCAAGTGGAAGTGGACCGAGATTGGACAGATGCACAATGTTGCACATAAAAAAAGAGAGTAGTTAAAACACAAGAAGATACAGATGGCACCAGAATGTGTTTTTCCTTTCAAAGCCCCAGTATAAAATGTTAAAAGTTGGTATTACACCAACTTGGGAGTTAAGATAAACATCCAGCAAAGAATACAAGAGAGATAAAACACAAGCTGAACAGACCAAGCCGAAAACTGTCCTAATGGGTGTGGCCTAACATATGCATGATTGACAGCCCTCTGTCCAAGACACCCAGCCTGCTACCCCACTCAGGAAAGAAGCACTGGAAAGGAGAATCAGGAATGTTGAACACAATGTATAACGTTACAAACTATAGTCATCTTGGTATACACTATAGGTAACAAAGGTGCCACCCTTGGAGTGCTTTCAGGAAAAGCACTAGCTGTAGAGATTTTGCCCAAGAGCTGCATAAAAACCAGGTTACACAACATGCACACTGTAACCATAACAACACACTAATCAGTCATAGCTAGTATCAGCTAACTAACTAGCTTAGCTTGCTATCTATATTATAGTTACTATCACTAATAAAGATGGTGATGAGGAGCTTGTTTGCCTTTGTTGTAGCTTCGACATGTAACAGATTGAAAATCTAGAGAAAAGGACCTGGTTGAGCGACTTGACTGTATGCAGCCATGATTAAAGTGGGACGTCATATCACTAACCCGTGAATATACCAAAAAGAGACACTTTTTTGTTGCATCGCAATGTTGGAATACTGCCAATGAAATATCATGTCATATCTCCTCTTATACGCTCATTAAGAAGACTAATTTTCCATTTGCACTTGGTCATCCATGTTTGCTTTTCTCACTTGCCTCCTAAGCTGCAACCTGATTGGTCAGGAGGTAAAACGTCATGTTGGATACAGTCATAATTCCATATAAATCCTGCAAACATTCAACCACTCGTTCTTGAGATATGATGCTAATGAGAATCTTGGACGAACACACAGACAACCCCAAAACATACTGTCCCCACCATGTCAAAGGTGAAAGCACTCTCAGTGATCCCCCTCAGAGGTCTGGCATTGCTCATTATTCCCACAGAGCCTTATCAATTCTATGCGTTCATTCCTAAACTGCATCACGAGTATGAGCAATCTAAGAAATGCTAACCATGCTATAAAAATGTTCAATGCTGCTTTTTTTTTTTTTATAGTTAAAAGCTGTCAGTTTCCTTAACCATTTATACAAGTGTTACCACATAGCAGCTGTGAATGCTTGATTCTGATTGGTCAGAAGGTGCTGATCAATTTTCTATAACAGCAGCTCTGATAGTAATTCCAGCTGCAAGAGAAATCACAGGTTTATATTAATGTGCTCTTTCTTATACGTTATTGCTTATGAAGTACCAGCTAAGGCATTTGTATGGAGGATAAAATAATTGTTGCTAAATTGCTGTGGTTTAAGATGAATAAAACACCAGAATTTGCTGTTATTGGGGAAAAAAAATCAACTTCGGTCTTTTAACAGTAACTCTGCTTCATGTTGAGCCCGTTGTTGATTATTTTTCTGTAACAGCATCCTCCATTCTGTTATTCTTCATGTAGCCCCTCCTACTTTACACATAAAGAGAAGCCGTTCTTGTTAAATATATCTAGACCTTAAAAAAAAGTCACAAAATATTCATGCATTGTCCTACAGACTGTGCCCACAAGACCAATATTGACCCAAAAAGCAATCAGGGATTTAGTATGCCAGGGGCTTTAAGATTGGCATCAGCAGTGCTGTTATCTGTGCATCCCACTGACACTTGGTAGGCCACATGAAATTTCAATTTCTGGATTTATCTCTGGTGGACAAAGACAGGCTGTTATGTACAGATAAAG
Organism: Gogo arcuatus; assembly: GCA_028570945.1. NCBI lineage: Eukaryota > Metazoa > Chordata > Actinopteri > Siluriformes > Anchariidae > Gogo > Gogo arcuatus. The sequence goes on from JAOTRR010000022.1 coordinate 14,843,270, forward strand.
AAAGATGGTCTAGCAAATTCCAATTAGATGACTAAAATGTGTCATCATAAATTTTATTTCACAAAACAAAATGTAATCCCACAGTGTAGAATGGCATGAGAGGCACATAACATAATCTGAGTCCATTAAATGCGAAGTGTGAGCTGAGGGAAGCTGTGGTCACAGTCACATGGTCCTGCGTTTGGTGGAAATGAACTAACTCTTGGCTCCCAGCAAATGCAGCACCAACTCCTCATCCTCTGCCAGTGAGAGACCAGTGTCCAGAGGCTCAGGTTCTGAGCTGTGCTGCTTGGCCTTTTTCTTTCCTGTCCCCCAGTGTCCGTTATCATCATCTTCACTACTGCTGTGGGTCCTCTTCCTCCCCGCAAGCTCAGGGCCATCACTGCTTTACAAGAGGCAAAGTATAAAAGATTAGCATGATCCTTCCATAAACAAGGCAGTCCCTAATGAAAAGCTGGTTTAGTATTTTGCACAGCAATAGTAATCCACATGTTTGCAAAAAAAAAAGTGGTTCTGTCTCTCTTACAAGATCCAATATATGTTGTGTGTGTGTTCTCTCATCATATCAAATTAGGTTCTCTCTGCAGACTGACTCAGGGCTGTGTGACCAGTCCGAACTCGGATTGTGTATCTGTAATTTCCTCCAAGCTCTGCTGTATGCATTCCCTCCACACTCCTGATGATTTTAAAGAGCTCACCAGCTTCTGTATGATGAGGGACGTGTATGCATGAGCACACCCGTGCATCATCCTACTAAATGAGTTCAACTAGGCATGCTGCTGAATTATTTAAGCCTCTTATCTAAACGTCCCTCAATCACTGTTTCACCATTTCATAATGAAGCATCAGCATAAAGCCAGGGCAAATAATGGCTGCAGAAAAGTGTTAGGTTCAAGTTTTGTTTTTCGTCTTTGTTTTACCTTTTTTTGTTTTTATTTATGGCTTTTCCCTACTCAAAAATGTCTCCATGCATTGAAAAATATTAACCTTCTAAAATGCAGGCCATTACAAGATGCAAGTTATAATTTAATATTAATGGTTTCTCACTCACAGCTCACATAAATAAACCAAAAAGGTTCCATCAAAAGGTGAGGTTTAAAACTTTCAAATACTACATTTGATGAAGAATTTGACAACTGTAACGTGGTGAAAATATATTACGGCTTGTATTGTTTTGCTTTAAAAAAAATTATTCACTCCCCTCACTGTTTGATTAATAGTTAATATGACTCCACCCCCCCCCCATTTGTCTGATTTTTTTTTTTTAACAACTCCTCATTTAATGTTTTTACATCTCTAAACAATTGATGATAAACTTTTTTTTTTCCATTAAACATATGCACGTTTATAAAGATAGTTCAGTTTTTGGCTGCTGGCAGTTGGACAGTTAATTTAATGGACAAAAAAGATAATCTGATTTATAGCTGAATTTATAGCTTAAAAAAAAAATTACACCATGAATTTGAGGTAAAGTGTGTTTTGGGTGTTAAACAAGGAGAAGTGAATGTATAGCAAAAGACAAAAGACAAACTACATAGGGTTAAACTCTGTGTGAACGGCTGCTGTTTACAATTTAATAAAATCCTGCTGGATAAACCCATGTATTAAGTCCAGTCAAATATTATTTCCCCAGCAGAACATCCTGTCTTATGAATGTTTCAATTTGCGAAAAAATGCTTTATGATTTCCAATTCATGTTGGCTTTAACGAATATCAAATTACATAAAATCTCAGCAAAGCATACGCTAAATGAAGAACATTTATTAAATTCAAAGCAAGAAGGAACATGTGTGCCCTGCTTCATTCTCCTACAACATTATTCTTCTATTTAACAAATCACTGAACAAATTATCCATCCTCATTCGAGGGAAAAGAAATTGAATTCAGTCTGACCTCAATCTTTTTAATCTGTAGTGATTTAGGTGTGCATATGAAGTTTTTCCCCCCAATATATTTTGATTGATCTAGCTACAAATTGGATCAACACATTATGCTGCATGTAAACATGGCTGCAGCTTCACTATATAAAACTTAGTAAACTGTCTCATTCCCTCATGTGTGCATTCTAACAGTTCATATCCGCAGTCACTGAGACTTGCATGAAAGGGCATTAAATGTCATTCAATCTGTTTAACAGTCAGCAAGCACACATCATTAGCCTTTTAAGGCATGTCGACTTCCACTCACTCCCATAAATCACTGGCCAGTTCCTAACAGCACCGAGACACACTGCTGAATATCAATTTGGACAGGAAGCACTGGCTCCACTCCTCTCCGAACAAGAGGCATCGACGGAGCCATCCGTAAAGAATAGACCGAAGCTCGGAACAATATATTTTAAGATGTGAGTAATGCAGGTGGACAGGAGATAAAGTAGCTCGGCTCCAGAGGTGGGAGGATGTGGAGTGGAGCCAGGAGAATGCAGTCAGTGACAGGTGGTGTGTGTGAGAGCAGCAGAGCGAGCAGGGAGGACAGGTAGCACACAAATGAGCCAGGGCTGTAGTGCAGGACCTGGCTCTGGGCCCAGGCGTAACGTGACAGCGGCTGCTTCACATTAAGGCCGAGAGCGAGTTGTTCAGATTTACAGTGCCTAAAGCCTCTCCTGCATTCGGCAAGTGTAGCCATGCAGTAAACAGCCAGCCAACGGGCATTAATCAGAAGTGCTGCTGTGTGAGGCGCTGGGAGTGGCCCAGATCACCTGCCTCCACCTCTAATACAACACCAGTGCAGAGAAGTGCAGGAAACCGGGAGGAGGGGTGAAAAGGAAATACTGAGTGATCCTGTGATAAGCTCTGGATCCACTGTGACCCGGACCAGGAAAAAGAGCTTACTGAAGATGAATGAATGCATTTTTAAAGGAAACACAATATAACAGAACAACACAGAAGGAAAGGAAAGGAACAGTAAAAGTAAAGAAGGGAGAAAGGAAGGAAGGGAAGGAAAAGGAAAAAGAAAAAGAAGAAAGGAAAGGAAAAGAAAAGAAACAAAGGAAAGGAAGGGAAGGAAAGGAAAGGAAATCAGGAAAAGGAGGAAGGAAAGGAAGGAAGAAAGGAATATGAAATAAACCAGAAAAGAAAGAAAGAAGAAATAAAGAAATATATAAAATGAATATATTTTGAAAGAAAAAAAATGAAAGAAATAAAAGAAAGTACTGAAAGACTGCATGAAAACAAAACACACAGAAAAAAAAAAATTAACAAAGGCTTTCAACACATTAAATCTGTTGAGGGTTCTGTGGTAACCATTTGGCCTAATGAGCTTGGATGCTCCTGACTTGAGAAAAACAGGAGCAGACATGAATGTTTACAAGCACAAATTTAATAAAGATATTAATTTGGGCATTAAACATTAATTTAAAGAACTTTTTGGTCTAACTGTCCTAAAATACTGTCATGTAACCTTCTGACCATAGAGAAATGCAGTGTAGCCTAGACTTTGTCAGATGATAAAATACATCAAAAAAAGCAGTCATGCCTTTTCTGTGGCTAATTAAAGCTGGTAGTTGTTATTTTCCAGCTTCCTTATTACCTGACTAAATTGATTAATAGATGTTTCAGATTTTCTAATTGTATTGTGATGGTGCATTATTAGTGGTAATTTATAAATTCGTTCCATCTAGCAGCTTGGGGTGTGTTTTGGCATCTGGTAGTCAGACAATGCTGTCTTTCAGCAATAAAAAGTATTAATCTGATATTTAACATTACATCACCGTGCTGATTTTTCAAACTTGGTGGTAGAAAGTGCCCATGTTCGCCTAATCATCCAGAGATCACGAGTTCAAATTCCGATGATGCCACATGGCCAAGAGTGCAAGAGAGCAAAATGCCTCTCCCTCTCCCTCCTGTCACAGCTACTAGCCAATCATTGGCACCACTGAGCTCATGTATGCAGGAGAGGGAGGACAGCCCTGTGACGTAGCATAAGCAGCAGTTCGAAAAGATGCAGTTGGTTGACTTCACATGTCTTGGGGTAATCGCATTAGCTTCCCTTACCCTCCGTACCCTCCCTGGGTGGTAGCTGTAATATGATAAGGGAGAGCTGGCTGGTGGGTGGGAAGTGGCCAATACTGAATTAGCGAGAAAATGGGGAAGGATAAAAAGTTTTTGGTATTTTTTTTTTTACCTTTATTCCATACACTGTCTTTAAATGTGAGGTAACTGTGTGTTTACTAGTAACATTAATAGAGCCAAAAGTTGTACCGGCACCACATGTGAGGTGTTCTTCTGTTAAGGGATTTGCACACGGAGTCAAGTCGAAAATTGCTAGTCCCCCATTCATTTTCATAGAGTGGCTCTGTGCATGAGCAGAGACAAACGAGAAAATCATGTGTGCGCTCATGGCTTTGGCCAACATTTTCAATTTTGCAAACTCTGGCTTGGTTGCTATGAAAGCGAAAACCCATGTACGATGTGAAACGCAAGTGATTTTTCACCTCCTGTATGAAAAGCTGAGCGGGAAATTCTGACCTTTCATAAATGAAGCGGAGACATGCAGAGCAGAGAGCCAACTGCTGTGTGAAAAGCTTTTAAATCAATAGACTTTTGTTTGTTTAGTAAATAGTATTAGGGAAGAGCGGTAGGCTGCTCAGGTCCAAATCTGCTCTCGTACATATGCTCCAAAGCCCAAGTTCAACTTGCATTAAAAAAAGGGAACAAATTAAAGCAAAACACCCACACTACAGAAGCCTGCTTGTATACAGTACTTTTCAGACATATTGCCTACTTCCCTGTATCTCCTGCTTTAAATCTGAATGTAATTACACATTTTATAGACAGTCCACTGCCATCACAGGGATCAATGTGTTACACCGCCAACAATAAATGAATCTTGTTCTTCTGTAAGGGAATAACTCCTTCTGAGAAGCAATTATGTAGTGCAGTCCGAGGCCGATGCACACAGGCGTGACTGTGCTGCAAACCTAATCAAAGTGTAGACCCAACAGACCCAGCAAGAGCCTTTGCAGTAATTAAGTACGGCAAGAATCAATTTCTCATTTTGAGATAATTAGAGGCTTATGGTTCGATGTTCTGGTTCACTTTAGTACAGAATGCTTCTGATTTACTGTATGTCTCAGCACATTACACAAAAGTAACAAAGCAGAAAATCAAGCACTTGATATATCTACACTGCAGAGGAAAAAAAAAGTCAACTGGACTTACGAAGAGCATTAAGCAATGATGAGATTAGGGCTGAACAGTTAATCGTATTTTAATCATGATCACGTTTTGGCTTCTTCCATTAACTCAAGTGTAGTTGATTGTGGTATTAGTGAGCTAACTGGCTAACATAATTGCCTAAAATTGAAGATCACTTTTTACTGACTCTGGTGCACTAAATTTTGTTTTTTTGCTATGCCAGACGTTTCGTGGGGAAAACCCCCACAAATAAAGCAGCTGTCCAAAAAAAAAAAAAAGAGGCAGGGCACTAAATAGAAGGTAGCAATGAGTAAAAGTGCATGTTGTGTGTCTTCCTCAGAGAAGACAAAAAGGAAAACCAACATAAAATGCCATAGTAAAGATTTTGCATTGATTCTACAAGTCTCTGGAACTGTACTGGACGAATGAACACCTTTCCTCCAAATGATATTCGCTCTGTTGGTGCTCATCCTCATCAATCAATTTAGTGAGCTCTCCTGTGCTTTTTTTTTGCTGATAAATTATAAAATAGTTCTCTTCTTCCACCAATACAAAAACACTGGGAGGTGTAAACTTTCAACAGTAATGTACAATGTGAAAGAAAAAAAGCTGTTCCACCATCATTTAAGATGACAAAACATGCAGTTTAGAGGTTCAGTGAAGCCATTTGGTTCCTAAATTGTTTAATAACTTGATTGCAACATATAAATCACTTCACAGTTCATACCTAAGACTCACCTTCCTGCTGTAGAGGATAATCTCACCTCAGACACTGTCGACTTCCACTTCCTAAGAAACTGTCTCACGCTCATCTCAGAATTCCTATTCTTAATTTTAATTACAGAAATCAGATTTCTATGAAGTTGCTTTGTGACTATGTCTATTGTTCAAAGTGCTAAACACAACTAAATTCAATTAAATTGTATTTTTAATCCTTATGAGGCTGCAGAATTCCATGTAGATTTCAGAGAGAATGAAAAGACAGGAAGCAATAAAGAGAATGCAGTATGAGCAAGAAGCAGCAGCACACAGCAACACTAAAATGATGTGCTGGTTTTTCACAAAGGTAGAGGAATATTAAAGGGATAAGCAACATGAAAATCCTTCAAGTTCAAGCCTTTTCATAAAGACAGTTTTACCTTTCTTCATCTTCATCCTCTGAAATGTGCACTTTGTCAGGGTCGGGTAGTGAGCTGGGGTCAAACTCTTCATCATCAACGCCTGGCAGGTACGCCACCACCTCCTCCTCTTCCTCATCATCATCTTCATCATCCCCAATGCCAGCCTTCTTCGTCTTCTCCTGTTTGAAACAAAGGAGCAAAATTGCATATGTACGAATCATTTCTGGTCTTGTTCATATGCCAAACCTGTGAAACCCAGCAGCCAAAAGCAACATGGTGTGGAAGAGAAAAACTGGACAAATCTCTCTCTAATTTCTATCTGTTTAAAGTGGTCAGGAGAAAGCCTTGACCAGCTTCTCCGTGGTTGGTGAACTTGAGTAGTGGGAAGAGTTTCATTAAATTGTGGGGCTCAACAATTTCCCCGTTTAATTTATTGACCTATTCAGTCTCTACACACTCCTTATTAACTGTGCAAAATCACTCGCAATTAAAAAGAAGTTTTATAGTAATGAAACTCAAATCGACTGCAATATTGTGTGAACCCAGCTAAAGTTACCCATGTTACACATATAAGAAATAAACCATGATAAGGTGTGCTGTTATAGGAACATAATAAACAATAGGGTGGTGTGATTGCAATATTTTTTTAATAAAAGCATTTTCATTCCTTTTATACCACAGCAATTTACCAACAATTACATTTTTTAATTTATTAAAGAATAGCAGTTCATACTTTTTAATCCATTTATAATTACTTTTATTGTTGTGAACTGTCTACAACGCAAGTTAGTTTCTGTCATCACTTGCATTATAACATCTAGAAATAAATCAATCCATCATCAGCCTCCTTTTCTTTCCTTAGAAGTCAAGACCAAAAAAAAAAAATGCAGTTTGGCATGTTACTGAGGAACTGCAAAGTGCACAGTTCTCTCTCCTGAAAGTTAGTGCTTTACTTCCGACTGTTACAGAGAGCTGTCTCTGGAGACTCCTTCTAAAAATGTTAAATACTCCTTACAGTTAAATACATTTCCTTAGAGAAAACATCCCATTAACAATTATACATTGTTCACACATTTTTAAAAAATCAAATTCAAACAAAGAAAAAATAGTTATTAACAGAGTGAACCTTTCTGTTAAGAGATAGAACATTTGAGAAATGGAAAAATTTTAGGGATTTAACAATTTATGGAAAGAATTCCCAGTTTGAGCACTTTGTAACAGTCAAGTTTACCAAAAAGGGAAATTGTCCAGGACAGAGGATTTATGATGTATTCCACTTGAACTGGGAAGTCGGAATTTCCGAGTTCCCAATCAGAAATTTAAACTGGAACTCCCCCCGAAGTCAGATTTCTGACTCGGAAAGTCGGAAGAGCCTCACCAACCCCGACCTCAAAATCCAAGATGGCTGTTCCCCACATCAACAGTAAGTGAAAGCTGTAGTAATATACTGTTTATTAGCACTTCTGTCTTATTTGTGTCTCGTTAAATCAGACTGTCCAAAGTCTTTCTATAGACATGTTCCTAGTGTTTGTATGCACAAAATACCACATAACATGTTATTTTGTTATAATTGGTATTGCTAACAAACGTAACAATGGCTACAATAGCTAATGGCACAACAAAGTTTTTCCTGGAGGTGCCCATCTTGGTTTTCCGACTTCTTGTTCTGGGACACGGTCAACTCGGGTGTGATGTCATTCCCAGCTCTGACTTCCGAGTTACATGGAATGCAGCATTAGTGCTTTCAGGTTTCTCTGTAATATGACAAGCTTATTAACTTTGGGGCATGGTGTTACGGGATAAATAATCAACTTTTGGTGGCAACAGTAACTCTGCGTCATGTTTCATTCCTTACTCAATGACAATGTGAAAGAAAAGGCTGCATTCTGTTGCTTTAAACTGTTCCGGAACTGGCTAAAGTGATAATGATTATTGATAATAATCCTGATCATTTTAGACATTACTGTTTAACCCCACTCAGCAGAATCAGAGAATAAGTCATTACTCAGGATATAAACCTGCATGTTTGGAGATTAGATGCAAATCTTTGTGTACTAAGGGATTGTGAGAGATAAAAACAGTGCTCCTGTGCTGTGTGTGAGATTCATTAAAAATTCAGCTGGCACATTTGTGGTTTTAAGACTTGCCTCCACATGTGCAAAGTTAAAGCTTTGATGATTTACAATGACTGATAAGAGACTAAGCAGGAGGAGCATGAGAGAAGGATTTTGGGGAAGGGCAAAGGTAAAGCACAATATGGCAAAAACTTGACGGTGAAAACACTCAAACAACCGACAACTCAGGATATAAATGGCTGCACACTTATTGTTAAGCAAGGTGTGATTAGAATGCATTAGGTTAGCACGCAGAGTTATTTTTCCTTCTCCGGCATCACTCGAACTCAGCCTAGGCACCTCTCTCACCAGTCATAACACTGAAAACATTCTCATTTACACATTCATCACTTCACTCCCTGCTTTTAAATAACTTCTCAATCTCACCCTCCCAAAATCTGCGCCATCACTTCAGCCCGGGAAAACATTTCCTAAAATGGCTGCAGCCTGCAACTACTTGAAATTCATGTCATCTATCCCGTAAACCACGTCCCATCAGTTCTTGTGTATATAAACGTCACGCAATCACATACACAAGTCCAAAAGCAATTTCACCACACAGCCAGTGTCTGAGCATGAATAACTGAATGAAAAAGTAACCATTTTATATTTTACAGCCTCATCAGAGCAGTGTCACTTCCTGAACTTCCTTATTGATGTTCAGTGTTGATATTCTGGATTTAAGGAGGTTCATCTCTGCAGGTCACTGTACATCACATTTACTGTAACAAATTTTGTGGGGATTATTTTAAAAAAAAAAAAAAAAAAAAAAAAAAAAAACAACCACCAGGAACGTTTTGCGACCAGTCTCTGTCAAATTACTTGTTACAACCTCAGTTCATTCAGGCAGACAAATGAACATTACACATTTCTTCAGGATGCACTGACCGTGTACTGCAATCACAATTAAAAACTAATCACCACACCAGAGATTCACAGTTTTCACGGTTTCACTCCCACAGCTCGAAACAGGAAGCCTGGATTAGTGAGTGCTTTCAAAACAATTAAAAGTTATTCTGCAGATTTTCATTATTTGCCACAATTACAGTATTAGTGACATCTCTGATTAGTTCGTCATGTCACATGATCATAGCTGAACTGAAAACTCATGTCAAAAGCCAACACTACTGGAAGAGGCTTTTACTACAATATTATAATCGTATTTTTTCTTTGCCTACATTTCTCTTTCCTCCTCTCTGATTCCTGTTCACTTTCTCTGTCAGTCTTTCTCTTCCTGTTTCTCTCTTCTCTGTCAGTCTCCCACTTTTTCTCTGTTTCTCACTTTCTCTCTCTGCATATCTCTCCTTCTCTCTCTTGGTTCTCTCTCCATGTGTCTCCTGCTCATCTGTTTGTTGCTCTCTCTGTCCACCTCTGTCTGTCTCCACCCATCACTTGCTCTTGGTCTCTCTTGCACACTCTCTCTCTCACTGTATTTGTCTGTCTTTCTCTCTGTCCATCTCTCTCTCTCTCTCTCTCTCTCCACCCATCTCTGTCTACAAGTATCTCTTTCTGAACAGACACCTATTTTTAGTTACATTGCACTTTGGATATTGTGGTCTTTTCTCTCGAATTTTGTGTCATAATATTGGCACTATGTCCATTTTTTTCTGTTTTCTTGGTTGCACACCACGTTACTACCTGATTAGTTGGAAGGTTTATAAAAAAAATAAAAAAAAGCACCTGATGTCATTGGGTACTTTTCTGAAAAGTTTGAATTTGATCAATTTTAAGCCTTCATTCATCACATGTACATTAGAGCACAGTGAAATTCTTTCTC
>JAOTRR010000022.1:14860287-14870943 GCA_028570945.1 Gogo arcuatus
GGAATATAAACATTTTGCTCAAATGTGTTGGTAAATTAAAAACAAAATTGGATTATACCAAGCATTGACCGCTAACAACTTACATAGGTTTAGATTTATTAACAAAATGTCAAATGTCAAATGATAAATTCTGAATATTCAAAAGATTTTGATTACCAAGGTTTACAAAATGAATAGTACAAGGCTGCCATTTATGTGGAATATTCGCACACAATCAGCATTGTGCAAGCACACAATCAGAATTGAATGTAGCATAAATCCCTAACACTCACAAGTCCATAAGGCATGCACATCCTTACAGTCATTAAATATAAATGATTAATGCTGAAACCTTGTAAATTACATTACATGTAGCTTCCGCTTGTCCAATAAAGCTAATTTCCATGAGCTTGACTATCGTTTTCAATGCTAATGCCAGTACAGTTCATCACAACCTTCCGGTAACTGGGCAACACTGACAATAGAAACAGTAATACATGTTCAGATTAAAATGAAGCTAATGCAAAAATGGCAGCACATATGGTGCTTCTTTCTTTTCCAAGACACAACATTGGCTAGAATGCAAAAAAAAAAAACAAAACGCTAGCTGTAAAGAAATGAGTGACTTTGTTCAGGAGGAGAAAGCAAGCCCCACGTCAACCAAAGTGTTTAGGCAAGACTGATGGTATTTTAATTGCCATGCAGGAGATGCACCTGTGACTCCATTCAGAGAGGCTATTCTCCGATCCATTCTTCATGTCTGCCAGGGTCAGGAATGAAGTAAGCAGAATGAATGGGAACTGTATTTGTTCACAGCCGTTGCCCTATCTTCGAGTTAGACTGACCAAGAGGCTTTATGTTTTGAGAAAATGGAATAAGGCTGTGACAAATTGTACTAATGAATTCAAGGCTCATGTGCTCTTGATAATATAAATTCAGAAGGTTCTGTTTCATGCCTCTTCACTGCAGAGCTTCTTTAGCAATCAATAACAAAATGTGAATTCCTCCTGGTTGACAGAAATTGGGCACTCTTCTCGATACCTGAACAGAATTGCTGATGCTGGAAAAAACAACACCACACTTTTCTTTGAACGGCACGATGTGTATGAACTTGCTGGAAAGAAAATCACTTAGAAACTCATCATAAAGCTGCATCTGCAGTAATAACTCAAGAGCCTGCTTCCATTACAGTGCCTGAAGCTCAATGCTGTGCACGCTACACAGGCATCTCAGCTATTCCTACCTGCCTCAACATGTGATCTCCACAAAGAGAAGGGCCCCTTTTAGCCTGCCCAGTGGTTAAATCAGACTGGTTCTGTTTCAAGAAATAAGACCTAGTATAATGAGTGTAAGGAAAACACTGGGTAGCTCATTTCCAAAGCAGAGGTAACTGTGCCAACAACGAGGGGTTGGGAAGTTATACGCTTTTATACTATGAAAGTAGTAATTATGTTGCAATTCATTGATCAGCATTTTCAAGTATCTATGTCAACTAATTCCTGTTACAGTTCAACTAGGGACAGTATTTTTCCTTTTTCAGGGCAAGGCGATATATCGTTTGGCAGATTTATCAGTGTTGGTAGTAACAAATGAAAAAAGTCAATGAAATTAAATAAATGCGACACTGTTTTAAAACAAACCACCTTTCTTGAACAGCTATGGCAGCATCAGGATTTAACCCTATGGTCTCTGGATGAAACCACAGGAAGTTGAAAACAAATGTAAGTAGCTTGGTTTTACATGCATGTGGCAATTTCTGCTTTTTTTAAGTTAATTTTAGGCCTGTTTTTTTTCCTGTTTGGTGTTTTAGGAAATATTCAGACACCTTCACATTTTCCTCATCGCTTTAATCTATCGTCTCACACACAGCACAGCCAGGACAATGTTCTGGACGAATCTGTGAAAGTCCCTGAGTGGCCCCTCTCTGGAGAGACCTGAAAATAGCTATACAACAACACTCCTCAACCAACCTGACTGAGCTTGAGAGGTTCTGCTGAGAGCAATGGGAAAAGCTCTCTAAATCCAGGAGTGGTGTGTTTATCACATCTAACCAAAAAAGATTTAAAGCTGCATTTAATCACTGCCAAGGTCCGTCAACAAAAATATGAATAATTGGTGTGACTATCTATGAAAACCTGTTTATGCTTACGCTTTTTAATGAGTGTTTCTTCTGCAGATTGATGAGGAAAAAGTAATTGAATCAATTTTAAAGTAAGGCTTAAATGTGAAGGAGTCCGTATACTTTCGGAACACACTGTAAATCAGACCCTAGCTTAAAGCATAATGTATATGTAAATAATGTATAATGTATACATGTATAATGTATAATGCATAATGTAAATATGATAAATGAATCTATCCCTTAAATTGCTTAGAACAAGCCATGCAATCAGACTGGAGATTGTAACTGTAACAGTAATAAACAGGAAAGTGTTAAGGCTTACTCTGTGTTTCTCTTTAATCTTCCTGCTGTATTCCTTCTTGTCAAACTCTTGGTCCTCCCTGCGCAGTCGTTCTTTTGCCGCTTCCACATTAATGCCTGCTGTGTCCTCGTTGTCTTCCTCGTCATCTGGCACTACAGTCCTCTGTAGCGGAGGCCACTGCTGCACCACCTGCAGCCAACATTACCAAAATTAACGATGCTTACTTGAATAGTTGAGTACTAGATCCTATTTACACTTGGTTTTAAAACGCATCTTGGGCGATCGGATCACAAGTGGACAGAGCTAAATACAAGTGTAACAGACCACCAAGACACATTCTAAATGCATTCACTCAAACTACATGCTGCAGTGGCCTGGGACGCATTGGACCACATATCTTTTGTAGTGTAAAAGCTGATGCGTCCCTGACAAGGGCGTAACAGGAAAATAGGTCATTAATGCAGGACGTGGTGGTTGTTTTGGTGACAGTGTGCCACACTACACTCAAACATGGTTTGAGTGCAAGAAAATAATGAAAGGATTTTGTAGGTTTAACGTTTTTAACATAACTGTGCGCGGCGCCCTTTGACCTTCTAACGGAAGTGACGTAGGCAGTAATGAAACCTGAACATAAGTGGTCACCTGGACACCTTAGAGAAACATGACAGACACAGGTATAAACGGCGATGTCCAGTTGTGATTCGATTGCGCGAGACACATTTTAATACTTGTAAACAGGGCCCTAGACATTTAACCATTTAATCAATCAGTTACTTAAAATTGCTAACTTATTTTATTTGGTTAGACTCTAGATACTTTAAGTTTCAAATGTTCTTTTATTACAAATGCGTCTAAGAGTGAAATATGGCACAATACCAATGCTAAATCCTTGTTATGACAGATGGCATGGATCTGATATTGGATTTCAGATCAGTGGCATCTCTAGTAAGTGAATACAAGATTATATGTTGTATATAAGTTGTCTTCAATTTTTCAGTCTTGAACTCTTAAGGCAGACAAGTTTCTCCTTACATGGTTTCGATGATACAAATGCACGTAGCTATACTGATCATTTATTTAATTTATTCAAATCGGGTGCCTAGTTTTTGCCACTTAGCCTAAAAAAAGAAAGTATTTTTAATATTAAACTGGTGTTGGCAAGTAAAGCAAAATTTCATGTGTCCTAATATTTGTCTCATCTGTTCGAGTAGTGGACTACAAAATGTCTTGACATGCTCCTTCACTAGTTTGATGATAGAGATGAACACCTCCAAAATGATTGCACAAACCTCTCCATCCGCAGTGAAGATCTTCTTGGTGTTCACCTTGAAGTTTCTCTTCTGTGCTTTCTTTGCTTCCTTAAACTTGGACACTTTCTTGCTCTTAGCCTTGGGATCCTACAGGAAAGGAAAAAGATGCACAAGATAAAACCGTGGTCCTTAAAGTGGTGTCTGGAGACAAATCCATTGAACCCCTGGCTATTTGTTCTAGTGGTGGAAGCACAACTAACCATTATCAAAGTTGTTTAATATTATATTTATAATAATAATGACTTATTATTATTACTGGTGGTATAAGCCTATTTGAATTGAATTGGTTTAACTACTTGTGTCAGTCCCCTTCTTTTAGATAAGGTACACATCGTTACATGTAGAATATGATACAACACAAACAATATATGGCAGGAATTTTGCTTTCACCAAGATTAACTGCTGAACTTTTGTTGAAACCAACGTATTTCCAAACCTTTAACTTGGGGATGTGTATGCATGTGCGAACCAGGGGGATGTACGTTGATTGGCGTGTGCATCGATTTTCCACGTCAATAATGTTTTAAGCATTTCTGTTTTGGTTCAAACTGGATCTGGGCTCGTAAACCAATGCAACAGTATTGTAGATTGTCTGAGTGATTTTCCCCATTCTTTATGCCCCTGGGTTTAATCTGAACCTCAATAACTCGAAAACAATTAGGCTTATAAATAATGTCAACTTGAATCCAATACATTCTATCGGTGGAATACTCAGGAATTAAAAAGCTTTTTGGCTCCAATAAATAACTAGATTACTACTGCACAAATTTAAATCATGTGTCTTGTATTCTAATAGTTGGATTATGTTCATAAAAGAAATCTGTGCTGAGGAGGTCCATGGAATTCATTTCACAGTTAAAGAGGTCCCTGTTTGCAAAACGTTTAAGAACCCTTAAGATAAAAGACACAATAAATGAGAGGACACACTGAATTGGTGTAAATAAGCAGAAATTAATAGAATTATGCATCGTAAGCACAGTCATAACGCAGAAATTAGACGAATGGTCCCAACACACTTGCATAATGCATTTAACTCGACCAATTTTTAATGTGACAGCATGAAAAGCTGAAGCCGGTTGGCCTAAATTGTATGTTGTGATAAAACCTCTCTCACAGTGTACCGTACATCCTGATCTTATGTGGAGGACTAGAAAACAAAACAAATTACATTCCCCCCCTCATCAGTACTTCTGCAGCAGTTCCTCAGCCCACGTGCAGATATAACATTATTACCTGCAGGGAACATTCGGCACTCTTCAATCATTGCTTAAAACAGACACAGCAATACATACACACACTCATATCTCAAATTCTGTTTAAAACTTCTAGTGTATACAGAGGACACACACAAAGCAACAGGAGCCATAGTGACTGCAACAACAAAGAACTGTTTCGTGTTTGCACAAAGGTCCGGTGTATCTCAGACATTTGTGACTCATAGTTTTGACTCTCTTCCAAACTTGAAAGAGGAGTTGCATTCCCTCTTATAGTTAATTATCTTTAAAATAAGGGATAATTTGTTAAATTTGGTGCAGCCAATCCAGAGAAATTAGCGAAAATGTTTAAGGCATCATCATTGTAACAGAAAATCAAGTTTGGAGAAAATCAGCCATAAACTTGTGATGTGTAAATTAAAATTAATACATAGCACACATTTATTTGGCCTACTGTCATTTATAGGTTGTTTTACAGTATAATATTTTCATGATGGATACATTATAAACAAATAGATTCTACAATTAGAAAAACTATACGTGGGTCACTTTTTGACACACTTGTTTCAAATCACGATATCTTGGAATGAACTTTAGCGACATTGGACTCATGGACTCATGCTGTAGTGGCACGCCCCATATGTTGCTCAATTTCTGCTAGTGCTGGGCAATATGACAATATAACATCAAAACTGTGATAAATTAGTTAACAAATTTATGACAAGGTCACACTGTGATACACTTTTAGCTCACAGGTGTCACATTGCCACCTTTCTTTAAGAACATTTTTATATAGTGGACTAACCATTTGGGGTTTTTTTTTTTAATTTAATGAATATACAAACGTGAATATATAAAATAATTTATGCTAACCTATTTCTGTTTTTAATAACAATTACAAACTCTGATTAGAAGTAGGTTTGGTGTTAATTTTGTAAAAAAAAAAAATTAAATATCAAATTTAGTTCCTTTTTTCAGTGCTAATATATTTCTGTAGACATTAAATAAAAGCAACATTGAATTCAGTTTCTCACACTTTTATTTATTTATTTATTTATTTATTTTTTACTGCAACACTTGTTTTGGGGGCTCCTGTGGGATAATCGACTGCAGGCACTGAATGGGTCTCTGCGTCAGAGAGCGGAAGAAGAGAAATGTAAATCAATGACTGTAGAAAGTCATTTTCTACAGTTTCAATTATAGTTATTGAGGTAAACAAACAGACACAGGTGTATCTCTGTAGGGATCCTTTCCATGTTGTTAGACATTTAAAATAATGTTATGAGCCTATAAGTGGGGAAAACAAGCGGTTTACTTTGACGCGAATGCTTGCCTTGTAGGATTACACTGTATAGCCTTTTGCAGTTGCTGGTTATAGTGCTCTGAATACTGAACCGATTTCAATTGTTTTGTCCCTAATAAATATTTACACCTAAAGAGATGGGAAAATAGGGCTCAGGTTAAAAAAAAAAAATCCCAGAGCTTTCCTTGAAGGTGTGTGAAATCTAAAGGGTGTCTAAAAAGTCAGGAACCAATGAGAGTAAGAGTACATACAGTTAATTTTGTATTTATTATTTACATCATATGATTTACATGTTAAAATGTGTAGAACGTAAGGGTTATCAGCACTATATCATGGGGGGGAAAAAACAAACAAAACAACCCACACTCATGTGTCACTGGTTCCTGAATTTTCAGACACCCTGTAGAATAAGCAACACAGAGTACGTGAGTGCAGTCTTTATGTCATTCACCTCGTCCTCCTCCTTGTCTTCAATGACATTAAACACATCTTTCCGTTTAACTGTCAGCAGGTCCAGATCCTTCAGATCTTCATCCTCATCGTCATCAGCACTGCAGAGCTGGCCTCCAGACTTCACCTGCTCTTCTTCCACGTCACTCTCCTCCTCTTCATCCTCCTCCTCTTCAGATTGAGAGTCAAGGTTGCTGCTTTGGTCTCTTCTGAACTGGGCTTTAAAGCCCTTTAGTTCCTCATCAGAGTCAGCGTCAGCTGCAGTGCTGATCTCCTGCGTCACCTCGTCCTTCTGTTTCTGAGCTTTATTCAGGAAACGAACCCGTGGGGGAACAGCCAGACCCAGAGACCTACAAAAGACACTTACTTAATACACATACTGAAGGAAAGAGTGTAAAAAAAAAAAATTTAAAAAAAATTTAAGGGTGCCGATTAACTACATTGCAGTGTATTTTACAATAAAATAAATAAATAAATAAATAAAAATAAAAAAAAAATAAAAAACTACTGGAGCACAATTAACAAACCCTATTCCTTATTATACCACAGCACTGTTGAAAAGCTCCTCTGTTTCGACTCCGTGTTACGTTGTATCAGAAGTATAGGGGGTGAAATATAGAAGCTGTACTGCATTCAGGCACAATGATTATGAGGACATATCCAAGTGCATGCGTGGTCACCTGTGATTGGGAGTTATTTATACAGGATTGTTATGGCTACTTACAGCAGCTCAGGAACATTGTGTTTAGAGCATTTTTCTCCCAGACACAAAAATGATTTTATTTTGAGGGCATTGGTGGCTCAGTGGTTAAAGCTCTGTACACAGATCAGAAGGCCACAAATAAGTTTTTAATTTTTTAATCAAAAAAATTCTACTCACTATAGCATTAAATTTTTGTTTGTGACTTTTCTGTAAATGTTAAATGTCTTGTTGGTGGTTTGTTAGTAAAACTGTCGCTAAATCTCACTAATATTAGTAGCGTTACATGCTGTAAATCCTGAAGAAGTAATGACACCCTATCATCCTGTGCACATTCATTGTCCCTGATGTTGTGTTGAGCATAGACGCTAAATGATTAGGTGGTTAAATATGGTCTGAAAGCCAGAAATAAAACTTGTAAGAGAAATCGTCATGGCCGTTTTTAATTTATTTAAACTGTCTGGGCTACTATTTACTTTGGATTCTTAATTTGTTTTAAGAATCTACTCACGTGGCATATTCTGGGAGCTTCAGCTGAAACACGTCAAAGACGTCTTTGTTCTTCATCAGAAAGATGGAGCGAATGTAAGACACAAAACACTACAGGTGGAAAAAAATATATATATATAGGCAGATATATAAGCAGAGAACACCACGAGGCATGGGCAGCAACTCACAACACCTGAACACAAACATGGCTGTTCTTTTAGCACAGCATTCTCTCTGAAATCAAGCTTAGCAAGACATCCGTCAAGTGACTGTCACAAAGCACAACTACTCCGACTCGAATTCCTAACAGGCGTGCCATAACTGTAGCGTAATGAGGCGGATTAAAGACTGATAGATCAGAGGCAGTGTGGGACCGGCACTCACCCTCTGAGCTCTTTCCTTCTGCTCCTTCTCCTGGGCCAGGAAAGCCTCCAGCTTCTGCCGCACGCACATCAGCCTCTCTGGGTTCACCCTGCACGGCACAGCAACTCACCTGATCACTTTCACCGCTAAAAGCTCATAAATCACTTTTCTCTCACGACTCATTAATATGCATTAAACTGACGGTGCAGAGAGCATCACTGTTGTAGCTCCATTCCGGATTTTGCCATCAGTGATTATGCAAATATGCTACATGTGACGACAAAGGCATCTTTCGCTCCTTTTCATAACTTGCCTGATCAGTTCTTTTGCAGGTTTTAACTTAATTTCAAGCTGCATATTCATTTGAAGCACTATTGATCCACTGTTGATAACGTATGCAGCTAAGAGCTAATTGTGCACTGATGTGAGACTAAAGCTGCCAGTGTTTATTCTCAGGCTACGTGGCTGCATGTACGAGGCCATCTTCTGTCCTCACACAGTAGCACGGTGCACTGCTGCCTGCTGATAAACCACAGGACTCAGGCACAACAGCCAGCTGGACCACAGGCCAGTTACACACACCCAGGGCCACGCAGAATTTCTGCTTGCTGTTTGAAACAGGGGTGGCTGGTGCATGCTTTTACCACTGAGTGTCAGTTGCATCACGATGTTAGAGGCATAAAAATGTTTGCAAAAGTTGCACACATTTTCATGCACAAAGTGGTGTCGATGGTCGAACTGATTAGCAAAGTAGAATATGAATAGCATGAGCTATTTTTGGTTTGTTTCCTTCTGCAGTTGCTTCACTGTCAGTTGGGTTTGTTTCCTCATGCAC
The DNA here is from genome assembly GCA_028570945.1 of Gogo arcuatus. Lineage (NCBI taxonomy): Eukaryota > Metazoa > Chordata > Actinopteri > Siluriformes > Anchariidae > Gogo > Gogo arcuatus. The sequence goes on from JAOTRR010000022.1 coordinate 14,869,354, forward strand.
TTTCTCCAAATAAAAAGATAAAAATTCTAAGCTTGTCAAATTTGTCTGATTTAAATTTTAAATTAAAATGACTAGTGTGTCATTGTATTCCGTGATGTATAGAACAATGAACGAATAGTAAGTAGATTTTTAAAAATGTGTTGTTATATAACAAGATATATAATTACTGATCTTGTGAATCTTTCTGTAATGAGATTTATTTATGATTTTTGGAAGGAGTCTCCAGTGTCAGCACTTTGGAACACTTAAAGGATAAAGTTGTACCCTTAAGCTTTCCAACAGAGTAGTTATGCATTTTGGTTTCTCTGTAACATGCTTTTAATTGTCTTATTAACTTAATGAGGGGAGAGTATGACTGTTTACATTTGTTAGAATATGACAACAGGAACTAACTTGTTTCATGGAAGTTCCACAACAATAAATGCAACTACAAATGGATAAAATGTACATCATGATGTTTAATTAATAAATACAATTTTAATCTTTGGCAAACTACTGTGGTATAAGAAAAATAAAACATTTTTAAGGAAGTGCAGTTTAGGATAATATCTTCAGGATGGCAAAAAATAACTTTGCCTCACACTGGGTCATTGTTGATTCTTTTCCTCTAATATGCTTGAAGATGATTTGGATGATAATATAGTTCATTTCATTTGTTTGTTAATTTTTTTTAATTTAAATTCAGACCATTTCTGCTATTTTATCAAACTTCTATTAGCTCCATTAGTCTTGTACAAAACTAGAGAGGAAACCTTAGACATCAAACCTGTGCAGCAGGTCAAACCTGTTGTCTATTCCTAATATTCCTGTTTGAAACAGGGGTGGCAGGTGCATGCTTTTAGCACTGAGTGTCAGTTGCATGTGCAGCAGGTCAAACCTGTTGTCTATTCCTGATATTACTGTTTGAAACAGGGGTGGCTGGTGCATGCTTTTAGCACTGTGTGTCAGTTGCATGTGCAGCAGGTCAAACCTGTTGTGTCAAACCTGTTGTGTATTCCTGATATTATGGGTACACTAGAACCTCAAAAAGAGATAAAAACTTGCACATACATATCCATAGTTCAAAACATCTACACAAACTACAGTCACGGTGTTTACTGTTGATCAGTCATTGCATTCATCATTAATATATAGAGCGAGTCACTTACTGGATTTTGTTGATGGGGACTTTTTTCTCCTGAAGCTGAGCGATCATGCCCTTCTCTTCTGAGGGCAGTAGTATGAGCAGGGCTTCTCCTCCCTCCTTATACCTGCACACAGAGAGCAGAGATTTATAAAGTGCACAGTTCCAATTCATTCCTCTTAAAGAAATAGTTTGGTCAATGATTGAAGGTATACTGTTTTGCACTTACACCAAATGTACACTGCTCTGCCAAAACAAAAATCACGCACTCTAATATTTGGTTGGATGGCCTTTAGCTTTGATTACAGCATGCATCCGCCATGGCATTGTTTCGATAAACTTATGCAATGTCACAACATTTATTTCAGGCCAGAGTTGTATTAATTTTTCACCGAGATCTTGTGTTGATGATGGGAGAGTCGAACCACTGAGTAAAGTCTTCTCCAGCACATCCCAAAGATTCTCAA